>JAAAKQ030183613.1:0-12218 GCA_010016005.3 Zanna intricata | reverse complement strand
CATGCGTCATCGACGCAAAACGACAATACTACCAACATAAACAAAAATATAACTAAATTGCGGATAAATATTGACTTGCCCTCATGCATATAGATATGTATATGTTTATGTATATATATAATATATCACTGAAGATGAGCTTAGGCCCAAAAACATTTTGATATAAGAAAGTAAAGGTAAGAATGTTTCTTTTTTTATTCTGTTCTTTGTCGAGTGGCTGGAAAAAATAGAAATGGCTATATATAAATATTATTATAAAGAAAGTTTCAAACAAGTTTATAAATATTTCATTGAAAAAACATTACATATTACATTTGTAACATTCAAATACTGTAAGTGAGTTTAAAGCCAGTACAATGAATAAAATTAATGTTAATTTGTTGATATTTTTATTACGTAAACAATTTCATTATTGTTTTACGCAGTTATTCTAAATTCTCTCATCTATGAAATTATTGCTACAATATCATCTATTAAAAATAATCATACTTACACTACAAAATAAGGAGGCAAGTACCTGATTCCAAGACTTTGGTAAAATAAATTAAAAATAAATACAAACAACAAATTCATTAACCACATTCATGGCCATCAGTTTTGTAGCCAGTATAAAATATCAATAAATTAAAACATAACCAATACAGATTTTAACTCATTTAAGGATAATAAAATAAACTAATTACCAAGAGTTCTAAAAGTGAATCTATTATCTGGAGGCCATAAGAAAATATCAGCCTCAGAACTATAAAGAATATTCAGCCGAAACATGTATCTAGTTTTTGGACTTAATTTTTCTACAAAATAATAATTAATTCCTTCATTTGTAGAATTTGTAACAGGTACAGATAACCATTCTCCTGCAATGACATCATAATACTTCATCTCACACCTGTAAATGTTTAAAAAAATTATTATAAATTTTATTAATATACATATATATGTATATAATTTTAATGCGTGCGTGCATGTCTGTGTGTGTGTGTGTGTGTGTGTGTGTGTGCGCGTGTGTGTGCGTGTGTGTATTAATTTATTTAAATTAAACTTCCTATAGTCCATATTTTCTCTGTATGTTAAATTTACCTAACTCTATGTTTTTTTTTCCAGCCACTGTGCAAAGTACAGATTAAAAGAAAAAACATTCTAACCTTTAATTTCTTATATCGTAATGTTTTCAGGCCTAACCTCATCTTCAGTGATATATACTCGTATATACACTTTACATTTTCTAATTCTTTCTTATTCACATTTACACAAAAGAATAATTTGATTAAAATACACAATTTTTTTTTAATCAAATACAGGTATTGGGGTTAGCAGATAACATATTTTTAATTTCTTGACTGAACAAATATTTATTCTAAACATTTTTATATTTCAATCAAAATATTCTTTTTTCTAAATGTGAATAAGAAAGAATTTCAAAATATATATCACTAAAGATGAGCTTAGGCCGAAAAATGTTTTGATATAAAAAAAGGAAGAATATTTTTTTCTTTTATTCTGTACTTTGTGAAGTGGCTGAAAAAAAACCATATAGGAATAGCTATATATAAATATAATTATAAAGAAAGTTTCAACCAAGTTCATAAATATTTCATTGAAGAACATTTTGAGTAACTTATTGCTTATTTCATTTGTCCTGACAAATAAAATATATTTAAAATGTATTGACATGGAATGCAACTCATAAAAATGATCGTATTATGTTAAAATAAAAAATAAAGTAACACAGGGAAATAATGAATATCAAATAGAAAAGAAATAATGATAAAAAAGAGCATTTGTGTGACTACTGAAAAGATATTTTAAAATGTTTAATACAACATGCTGAAACATTTTTTATTACACACAGTATATTTCACAGTGTATTTCTGTTATTTATTTAAGTTTACAATGAATTTCTCATCAGTGCTATTGTATAAATCAAGTAATAGCAAAAATCAACAAGTAATGAGAGTTAAATATAATTTATAAATAATAAGTTATAAATAAATAAAATAATATTAAAAACTGAAACTTACTCTACAAATTTAGCACCAAGAGAAGAATTCCATGATATATTCATTGAATATGGATATGCTTGTACCAAAGTAATATTATTTGGCAAAGGGTATGTTGTAACAGATACTGAGTTACTATCTAAGTATATTTCACTGCTTTCAGAATATGCTCGTACCTGCATAAAAGAAATAAATAAAATTAAAATAAAATGAATCTGAAATATAAAACATACAATTTTTTTTTTTTGAAATTAAAAGCTAAAATACTATACAAAATATATTTTTTTTAAATTGTATGGGGTTAGTAAAAACCCCATACTGATAAAATCTTGAGAACAATATTCATAGAGAAGACACTGTCATATGCCAATAAATTAGATAATGTTATGTAATCAAAGCTAAATAATATAATTAATGACATTTTAATTTAACTAACCTTCTAATAAATATATTCAGTTTTATTTAAAGTTTATAATCTTCAGTTATTTCTGAATTAAGTAAAGTTAAGTGTGAAGTTTTTAAATAAATACGAGATCAGACATTTTTTTTATAAATTTGTAAATACTTTTATTTAATTACTACAAATAAGAAAAACACACACTAACAGTTAATGTTCAGGTGCCTTTTTTTGTATCTCTGTACACTAGTATAATGGTCGTGTCAAATTTTTTTTGTGTAAAGTGCTCAAATATTTACATCCAGTCCTAAAGTGTACATAACAACAACTTCACATCTAGTTACAATATTCTTGTTGTATATTTGTAGTTATTATGTTTCCTAGCAAAATAAAGCATAATGAGTTAAGTCATTCGCTGAACTTAAGTAAGTATAATTTCAGTTTATAATATATGTTAATGAGTCACCACATAATACATGTTGATGAATTTAATGCAACTAAATCAAATTTTAAATTCAATTACTAGTATCAGAAGAAAATTTGAAAGCATTAGGCAGTCTTTGATAAGGATTTCTAACAGATCCATCTCTCACTGAAACTTCTAGTTTCAGGTTCAGTAAAACATCAACACAAAATTTAATAAAAGGCATCATATAATGACAAATAAAATTCAAGTACAAAAAAAAATCAGGAAAAAGTAAAAATAAATAATTTTTAAATTATATAGTTCTTACAGATGAAGTTAGTTTTCATGCAAATAGATAAACTAACAGAAACAATTCAAACATTGTAAACTGATCCATACCCTCATTTAGAAAAACCAATGACAATATCTAAGGTTAATGTTAATTATGTTAAAAAAAAAATCTTTTGATGGGTTTTTTTTGTTTATTAAAAATAATTGAGGAAAAATTGCTAAATTTCTTTTTATGTTAATTAACTACAGGTTTCTTCTCCTAGAAAAAGTTGAAAATGTAAATAAAGTATCATTCATTTTGTGAAAGAGGATATATCTTATTTTAATACAATTTTTTTACCATGTTTTGAAAGAAAAATTTCAAGGATACTAATTGGGACTGCATACTATAGTCTCCAATTAACTTGTTACCTTGAGATTTCTTCACCTGATTATAAAAATTAATATAAAAAATATTGTTTATTTAATATTACTTATGTTACTGTTACATTTTTTTGTGTGTAAGTTTTAAGCTACTGTTTTATTTAATTAATAATCTTATTTCCACCATTATTTTATAATAACTCTGTATATACATAACAGTATGTGAAGGAGGAATGAATTATAGTATACTAACCCATATAAGATAATCTTGTCCAGGTATTAGTTTAAGCAAATCAACAGAATTTAATCTATTTTCATTAGGATTATTTGGCACAGGATGTTCACCCTTACGTCTAACCCCTTCCACTACAGTTTCAGTTCTCCAAAGTACTTCATACCATACAGATTCAGCATTTAATTGTTTTGGTGGTTCCCACATAACTCTAACTGCAGTCGGATTTAATACAGTAACCATAACATCTCTGGGTGCAGATGGAGCTATAAAATAATATATAATCTTAGTAATAAAATAAAAAATAATATAAAATAATAATTCAATTCAGGGAAATTGAATGTATATAGTTAAAGCAAATATACATCACACATTTATATTATAAACTCAACATTTCCAACATTGAAGAAATAATTCATACATACTGCAAGTATATTTTATAAGCATTCCACTCAAGCAAAAAAAGGTACAAAACAGTACTTATTTTATCTGTTTATGAATAAATGTCATTCAATTTTATTTATTTATTTTTTAAAAAATCAGTATTATGAGGGGTGGCTGAAAGTAATGCTTTGTCAATTAAAAGTTGCAATGCAAACAATAGTCAAATGAAACAAATATGACATAAAAATTAATTATATATGCTACAGAAACTTATTTTTCCTGTATTCACTATTTACAGCTATACATTTCTCCCAACAACCAGGTTTCTTATTCCATCATTGAAGAATGCGAGGTTGTTCCTTGATACACTACCTCACTCTGCCCTTCAGTTTATCATTGATGGAGAAATAAGTATCCTTAATATCCCACATTAATTATGGAAAGAAATTAAAACTCATAGATATTCTGTTAGTAAGAAAGGTGTGGAACAGATTCTAATTTCAACTATACAAGAGCCGCAGCAGTTGCATATAATGTGTTTAGCTGAGCATTATTGACTTGCAGAATTATCAGCTCTGCGGATTGTCCTACACAACACAAATATCTTCTATGGTATTTTTGCATTTGTTTTAGAAGCACCAAAATGAGGTTTTTTTCACTTCAATATTCATTTTACCAGATTCTGATTCAGAAAATTTTATTGTCCACCAACTCACATTTCAATTATTCAATAGTTTCACCACCATAAACTTTTAGATGACGATGAATCTCACTAATATTCACAATATCCACGGTTAAAAATTCAGTCAATGCACATTGTTTTAAACATATTGACACAGCAGTTGTACTTAACTACAAGATAGCAGCACCTTTGTTGATTTGAACAGCATTTTGTTCTTATTATATTACGGTGTGCATTACATTTCAGCCTTGCTTTATATTAGCTAATGAGGTAAATTTTGTTGCTTCAGTAATCTCAGGAACTAATGTAAACAATCTGAAGAAAAGAATTCTTTAATTCTTTGAAAGTTTATTTCATCCTAAACAACATAAATTTTATTTAGTTGTATTTACTCCCACTTCTTGAGTTTTAGATGTTTCATTGTATTTCTTCATAGATGCTAACAGTACATCTCAAAAAAAAAAGTACATCTCAAGGTCCTAGTATCAAAGCAACCATCATTTTTTATAGTGTTCCTGAACACATGCGCACCATGTCCTTGCACACACACGCGCGTGCACGCATGCACATATGCATGCATGCACACACACATGCGCATGTGCACACACACACACACACACACACACACACACACACACAAAATTAACACTTTTTAAATTGTATGGTTAGTTAGTAAATTATACTGAAACATGAATAGACCAACTGAAAATTATAAAAAAAATGAATTATGCAAAATGAACTATTATTTTGTATCATCAGTTAAATGCTGATACATAATATTGGATTCACCTACCTCCAGGAAGAGTCTGAAATACAACAGGTGGTCCAATAGCAACAGGTATATGCTGTAATTCACTATAATGATTTTGTAATCCAATAAAAAATACATACTTTGTGAATGGCAGTAACCCATCAACTTTAACAGTCTGATCAAAACTTTTCTATAAACAGAAAAAAACAAAAAAACGTTATAAATAAATAAACGTTTATAAATAAACGTTTGACTTCCACATTTCAAAAGAAAATAAAGAGTAATATTGAGATAATAATAATAATAATAATACATTAAAATTTAATAATAACACATAAGTTGTTTGTTATCAGTATTTAAAACTTCTGACAATCCATAACATTCACTGATATGCAGCAATAAATTTGATTTGAATGAAAAAATTTCTAAAATACTGCAACTTTAAAAAAAAAGAAATACTAATTTTTTTTATCCCATTTAAGGCTGAATCACAACTAATACTGATTATAATCATTAAACTGTTTTTTTGAGATTATTAGCAAAGAAATAAAATTAAAACATATTCTCAAGTGATGAAAGTACTAGAACTTACAAAATGATTTTATTTTTCCAAAAATTATTTTATTTTAATCCCAGGTCTCTAAATAATATCCAAAAAACTGAATATACACCGTTAATGGTCAGTATGTTTGATGTAATTGTCAAAATAAGACCAGATTAACAGTTTAGTAAGAAACAAGTAATGACTAATAATACTTACAATAATGTGGCAAAGTGTGAGATCTGTCAAACATGAAGCAGTGTCATTTATAGAGATAGATGCTGTTCCATAATACACACTGAACTGTACTGTGGCTAAAGACACATTACTGCAGTCAGGATCTCTTTCAGGCAATGGCAAACCAATTGTAATGGAATCACTTTTATGATCAACAAGTTCAGCCGTACCAGGTGGTTTTGGCGTTAAACATCTAGCAACTGAAATCAATTAAAAAATAAAATTACTAAAACATAAAATTATAAAATTTTATGTTTATAAAATTTCAGATATAAATCTGAATTAAATAAAATTAGCTAAGGAAAAAATCAAAATATTTACTGTATTTTAAATTTTCCTATGTACTTTTGTCCAGTTGTTGCCTTCTGAGAGTGCCTTAGAAAAACAAAGGAACTGGTCAGAAAAACTCATTACTAAAGTTACCACAGCAATACTGCTTAGGCTTTGAAGATCAGCTAAAAGTAGCACTGGTCTCAAAGTCAATCCAGTTTTTCACTTGATTAATGAATTTAATTTCTTGGAAAGAATAGCTCACATAATGGTAGTAAATTTACAGCCGTGGTATTGTAAATTTATAACCACAAAGGCAAGGTGGGTGCCTAGGGTGTCTAGACATCCCACAAAATGAAGAAGATACAATGGCTAAAGATATTCTTTTGGAAAAAAGATAAATGCTTAAAAATGAATATAATAATTATTAATATACCACCACTACTTTTTAGTACCTACTATTACAATCAGTACAGTCAGAAAAGAAGATCTAAATTCACAGGTACAGCCTAAAACTTAACAAATAAATCATAACTGGTATGATACATATCACAGACCGCTGAAATTTTTTGTCCCCCTGTTACTTCTCAATTATTGGTTCAACGAGCTATCCATTTTACATACCTTCCAGTCGTTATGCATACTACTTGCGTAAAAGTTGAATTTTTTTGTCATATTGTGTGATGAATTATTGCGTTTTGTTTTTTTGAGGCGGTCTCACAGATGTATGACACCAGCTCCATTATTAACCTTATCGTTGTCGTAGTTATTTCTTATTTTAATTTTAACATTATTCATAGTGCTTTTAGTGGTTAATTTGCTTTTAGATACTCGTAGTTTCTATGCTAATATATTTTTCTTTAGGTTTTATTTTTTCATACTATTTATTTATTTTGTACCGCTATATTTTATCTTTTTATTCATTTTATTAGTTCATTTCTGGTTCTGTTTAAGATTTATTACTAATACATTTTTTAACAATAAATGATATAAGTGAACTGTAATGAGGCCATTGATCTACAACCAGGTTCTTACATGCCGTGTTTTACAAAGTACCTGATTAAATTTTGAAAAGGATTTAGAAGAAATTGTTTCAAATATCCTAGAAGAATTTGATAAGGACAAGGATATCTAAGCGAAAGTGTTTACAATATGGAATCGAAACAGGAAGTAGAAAATAATGAAGTTGATGTAGACAATAGGGATGAAAATGAAATAAACCAAGAATTAGAGGGACAGGAGAAAATTGAGGAAGAAGCTGAAGATTGAACTGAAGATTGGCAGACAATTGGTTTAGCTCAATCAAAGTAATAAACAAGCTTTTAAAGAGAGAACTGACATATGTTGGAACTTTAAAAAAAAATAAAAAGGAAATTCCTCAGCCTCAGCCTAGTAAAATGCGAATAGAGAAATCATCTCTGTATGGTTAACTGAGAACATTTCTCTTTTTTCATATGTACCTAAAAAGACGAATCCCAGTAAGGCATGGTATTTTTCACACATGCTACAATTCATTCATCTAATCCTCTGAAGATGTACCTTAACGGTGGTTCCGGAGGTTAAACAAAAAAAAAAGAATGAAAAAAAAATGAACCACTCACAGAATGATGACCCTGACACTGATAAGCCTGAAATAATCTCATTTTACAATTTAAACAAAGGAGGTGTTGATGGAATCGATCGGTTGTGTGTAAACTACACAACCAGTCAAAGGACAGCGAGGTGGACAATGACAGTCTTCTTCATGTTTGTCGACGTGGAAAATGGTGTAAATTCTTTCATTCTTCACCAGTAATTCCCCCAAAAAGGTAAGATGGCTCGACATGAATTTATGAAAACTTTGGCAAAGTCTTCACAAATGCACCGTAGACTCAACATGAAAAATCTTCCACTTGAATTGATGTTCACAATCAAAAGGGTTTTTAAAATTTTGAGTGAGTTAGAAAGTCAACAGGAAATTCCCAAATTTTTAAAAAAATATTAGACATGTGCATTTTGTCTTCCAGAATTAAAGAAAAAAACCAAATATCTGTGTAAGAAAGGTACTGCTCCGATTTGTCTGGAATGTTCTAAAAAAATTTGTGTCAGATGTTATGACAAAAAGTAAAATTTATATCGCCCAATTTATGTACTTAAGAGGGATACTTTTTTCTTAGCTTTATTTTTACAGTGAATAAATGACGTTTATATAAATATATATTTTAGATTTTTATTAGTAAATATGTTTAAAAATCTGTAGTTGAATTTTTTACAACAATTAACATGAGTCTAAGAAATGAAGGTTACTAAAATCAAAATGTAAGTCTTTATTTTAATTTTTCATTATTTTACTATTTAATACTTATTTTATGATTATTATAAAATACTATGAAAAGCTTAAAAAAAAAAAATTATAAACAAAGCTAGCATTACAGAAAAATTAAACTGAAAAAAGGGTTTTGACAGGAACTTATATTTTAAGGATTATATTTTATAGCTATAATCTATTTAATGTAAATTTTTGTTAATTTTGTGTTTGTATAGATATGTTTAAACAGTTTGAGTGTAATAAATCTCATAAAAAAAATAAAAATGTGAATATAATCCAAAAAATAAAATGGAGATCTCCTGAACTGATGATACCAGTTATGTAATTATTGCTCACGATATCGGTTAAGGGTTAATATTCAGTTTAAATGACTATAAATTATACTACTTATTTTATTGTTAAGCTTATAGTGTATCATATTCTGGGTTGAAAAGAGCCAAACTTTCTAATTTTACTGTAAGGAATTTGAGAATCTGAGTCACTGAACATTTACCATATCGATGCAAAAAAAAAACTTAAATTTAAAGAAAAGATTCTATTTTTTTTTTTAGCTCTTAAAAATTTCCCTTTCATAAAATAACAAATTTTACTATTGTAATTTTTTTGATGCTGTAAATAAGATGAAGTAATTTATGAAAACAGTGATTAAAATTACAATTTTTCTTCTATTGTACTGATATTAGTTCATGAAAACATCTCATATTTTGCAGTAAGTTCATAATTTATGAAAGAGAAATGTTTGAAATGTTCAACGTCATACATTGAATACAACATAATAATATTTTTAAATCTTTAAAAACCATAAATTTGTTTAATTCGGGTATAATAATACAACAGTTGTTATTTTTGAGAATAACTGTTATTGTTTTTCATGTAGTTATTAGTGCTAACCAAGATTTGGAGACATCCCATTAAAAGGATTGTGGCAATTTATCTGTATCTAAAATAATTATTATAGAAAATTTTATTCTATCTAGCACAAAATTTAAAATACTAAAAATAACAATATGTTTTTACATATGAAATTTAAAAGAAATAATAAATTTACAATTTAGAGATATGAGTGAAAAAGCTATTTTATGAATTAAATTTACCTGGATATGGCTGAAGATGTTGACCAACAGCAGCAATATTTCTCACACCAGATGCATTAAATGCAGTTACACCGCTAACAAGATTAGCAATTACCATATTACCGAGTTGAGTATTTTTTGCTAATGAGTAAACTCTACCCTCAGTTGCGTTTGACCAGTAAACTAATTTATGATCAACAGTGATGGACGTTGGAGGCAAACCTTGAAAAAATATTATTATAAATAAATAAATTTGAATTATTTTACTTATATTACACAGTAGAAAAAAAAATATTTATAAAACAGTAATTAAGGTGTAAAACAAATTAAAATGCAAATATTGTGGACATAATTCATTATGTGTGTTTAACACTCATATATACATTGGAAATCTATAGCATCAGTTTAGTGCTTTGTTTAATGAAAAAAAAGCAAACATCATGCATAAACTTTTTTTTATTTTTATACTAATAATTCAAAATTCCATAGACGTTTTGAAAGGTGTATATTTTTTTATTAAGCAATATTATTTTTTTTATAATACCATTTACAATAGTTTATATAAATAACTATTATCAACAACACTATGTCTTAATACCTCTTATTACACAAGTGAGTTGGCAGAGTAAATGAGAAATTGTTTATTAACAGAAAAGGTACATCAAACTGTTTAATACTACAAGAGGCACCACAGTTGATATTTCTAAGAATAATGATGTAGACTATACAGACAGAACTTATGCGAATATAATATAAGTATCTTGAAGATTGTATGGAGCAACTGCATTTCATTGGGTTTGGAATGTTGATGTCTAATGTTCATTCTGTTGAATTAAGAAAGATATACAGGGTAATATTTAAATATGAAAACAGCTTTATACTAAATATCTTTTCAATATCTCTCTGTATCTGGTGGCAGAAAGAAATATTGTTCTACACAGTTAAAAAAAAATCTACATTACGATAGGTTTTTAATTTTTGTCCACCATCTTGGATCCGACATATTGAATCAAACTTAATTTTTTTAAATAGGAAGGTGGACATATGATTTCGACTTACAATTTTACAAGAAAAACAATGGTCTAACCTGCTAATAGAGAAATTAATGCTTTTTTTATCGAGTTATAAGCATTTAAAATTGCAGTAACAGAAAAATCATACTAACAATTAAACAAGGATAAACACGCTGCATGAACAGTTTTATTGCATTTTATATTCATAATGCATACAATAACAAACTTTTAAACAGTGCTATAATATTGATAATAAAGAATAACTAATAATTAACAACATAATAACAAATTAAACAGCTATATCAACTGATATTACTTACTTTAAATATTGCAAAATTTATTTTTAAATTTTAAATTAATGTTTTTTTGGTCACAAATACCAGTGAAATAAATTTTTAAGAATATTTTACAATAAATGATCAAAATGCTTCTCTTTTACAGCTTGGCAATATGCCAACCTCAAATAATATCAGTTTATAACTTGCTGTATCATGTTTGATGGTACATGAGCAGGTTTGTCAATTATATTTCTTTTCAATTTATCAATGTCTGCAGGTTTTATTTTATAAACATTACATTTCAGAGCCTCAGTATAGAAAATTAATTAACTCTTCAGTTTCTCAGAAGACCTACTATGGGATTCTTATTATTCCTGGGTTGCTAGGGCTGTTTTCAAGATTATTATAATTGCTTTCTACAGATGAAACAGATTCTGAAATAATGATCCTATTAAAATATATAAAATAAGTAATGTCTCTTTTATACTGTTCATATTGAAAAAAAAATAAAAAAAACATTACCTGCATTACCAACGATTGATGTATTAACAAGTAATGAACATACACAAGCATTCATATCAGCAGACATTATATAATTATGAGATGCATCTATCCATAAAAGTCGAGGTTCAGGACCACCAGTTTGATGATCTAATGTCATTGTAGCACCAACATTTGGGCTTTCTGGACAATCACAAGCATTTCTTGATGACCTAAGAAAATTAACAGTTATAGTAACAATCTTAGAACAAATGTATAAAATTAAAAAAAAATAATATTGCATAAAAAAATAATGAAAGACTGTCACTATCTCGAAATTATGATTATGTAATATTTCATATGAAATTAGTAAAGAACATTCCGTTCAATCTAATTATATTTCACTTAATTCAAGACCAATGTTTTAACTATTTTTTTTTTTTTTTTTTTTGTTTTACCTCCGGAACCACAATTAAGTATATCTTCAGAGGGATGAGATGAATGAATTGTAG
>JAAAKQ030183602.1:1664-12218 GCA_010016005.3 Zanna intricata | reverse complement strand
TATAATGCAATACTCCACACAAATGTTTTTATTAAATTCTTTCTCAACTCAAGGCTAATATTATTTGAAGTAAATAATTTTTTCTTTTTGTAAAAGGCAGTCTTTGCCTGATGTATTCTGCTCACTATTTCTTTTTTGCTTTTTCCATCATTATTTTTCAAATAAATATACAAATCAATCTTTGGTTTTTATTTTATTTTGGGTATTTTAACTGGTACAACATTGTACGTAACACACCATTAGTGTACCGTTAGCACAACTCAGCAACTGTTAGTGTATTTGTGACGTAACTAGCTATGCATAGCTTCAGTTACTAATTAATAAACATAATATGAAGATAATTTCAAATTTTTTTTAAAAAGAGAAACAAAATTCCATCACCACTTGATTGTATTTGTCAAGTATCACTAAGAACCAACTAAAATACATCTTTCGCGTATGAATTACGGATAACCAGTCATAACTAGTATTTTTTAACTTAGGCCGATTGGTTTGAAAACCACATTCTTACATACTCAAAGTTTTGGATCCTCTCTATTTTTCTGTTTAGCCTTCGGAACTACCGTAAGGTATTACTTCAGAGAATGAATAGCAATGATATATATGAATATGAATGAAGTGTATGCTTGTACAATCTCAGTGTGGTTAAGTGAAACCCAACCACCAAAGAACACCGGTATCCATGATCTAGTATTAAAATTCATATAAAAGTAACTACCCTTAGTAGAATTTGAATCTTAGAACTCTCGACTTCAGCTGATTTGCAGTGCTACGTAGTTATTACATCAGATAATTGATTTGTAGTGTGTGTAATTTGTTTCAGTTGATCTTATTATGGTATGTGATGTCCTCAGTTGGCCACACCTTTATTTCCCTTGTACAAAATAAAATATAAAACAAATTACAATATATAATTAGAAAATATAATTAATATCTGTGCATTGGTTTGTGCCACTTAATAAAATATTTTTGAAAAGAAATATTCAAATTAAAATTATTTTTAAAATAATAAGTAACAACTAAAAGTTCCTATTCAAATAAATAAAAATTCTTGCAAACAAAAACTTAATTCTCAAAGTGCACTTTGAGACCAACAAGAATATTCCTGTAAATACTAAGGCATATTGTATGGTCATACAAGAAACATAAGTAAAGTACAAAACTGTTGGTAAATGATAGGAGAAGGAAATAAAATGAAATACATCATATTTAAAACACTGCATATTATTTATTTTGTGTTTATATATATATATATATATATATATGTATGTATGTATGTATACAAGAGCACCGGCTCAAATGTGACCTGATGAACAGTTACATAATAATCAAAAAAGAATACAACTTATTATCATTAAGTATCCCGATTTAATCTTTAACTTTTATTACGGTACAAATTAGAATAAGAATAACAAAACAATACAACAGTCATAGTTTCAATTACACCTTCAACAAAACACTAAGGAAAACAATAAACTTAATCTTTTACTTAAGGCTACAAAAAAAAGCAGAATTTACTGCAAAAAAAATCAAAATTACCCCCACCCTCACATATTATCTAATCTTTGCTATTTGTGTTCTGCAAAAGGACCAAAAATACCCATTTACTCACCGTCAGCCTGTATAATATGAAAAAAAGTAACAGTAAAATCCATTTTTTGTTTGAAATTAAACTTACATAAAAAATTCATCAAAAAAGATCTTCCCTGTATAGTTTATTAATATCTCAAAGAGAGTTGATATTTTTATATCTTTCTTTTGTAAATTTATATATATTAATTACTACTACAAATTTTTGTGGATATCTGGGCAAGAAAGTGAAAAAAACAGAAGCAGTGTTAATAGGGAACTTTTAAATTAGTATTTTTTACATTTGTAAAATTTATAAATATATATATATTATAACTCCCATTATAAAGAGTTCCTCTCTATCAACTGCCAAAGTCTCTTTGGAGAGCAGGATGAGCAGGTAGAGCTATAGGGCACTCTCTTGCCCTTAGGTTAGGAAACTACTCTAATGATGAAAAAAGCATGAAGGATCAAGGCACAGGATGAGAAAGGCAACCAGAAACCATTCCATTAAAGATCCCATTAAATATTGGTAGCATTAGTAGCTCATAATGGAGCTTTTTTAACCTAAATTGTTCGGAGGTAAAGTAGTTCCCCAGTCCGGATCGGTGGGGGAGAGGGAAACAAAAGAAACTTCTGCTTTATTAAAGTACAAACATCAGAAGAAAATAAGAACATGGAATGGGAAAATAATACTACAGGCAGGGAAACTGGAAAATATCAAGTTGGAAATTTTGAGATTAGCAAATGGATATCTTTAGAGTTACAGAGATGAGGTGACCATAGAGACTTTTGGAGTAGAGAGTTTAAGATGATATACACAGAAAACAAGTCAGGAGATGGAGGAGTAGGCATAATTCTAAATAAAAATTTAAGTAGTAATATAATGGAATATGAGTATATTCAATACAATGAGTGAGTTATTCTAGTCAGAATTGCCATTAAACCAAAGTACACCGTGATAGTGCAGGTATACCTGCCAACAACCAAAGAAGAAATGAAGAAGTAGAGAAAGTATATGAAGAGTTAAGTAATTTAATACAGAACATCAGAGGGGAAGAGAATTTTATCATACCCCAGTATGATTGGAATGGAATTCCAGAGGGAGATTGGAATTCTAATATTGGGGAAGGATGTAGGGAAAAGGTTGTAGGGAATTATGGACAAGGTAGAAACAATGAGAGAACAGAAATGCATATAGAATTTTTCACAAAATACAACTTAAAAATTTCAAACACCCTATTTAAGCACCATAGAGAATAGAAAAGAAGATAGAAGGGCTGCAAATGAAAGACCAGCTTGAAGAAGGGGGTTAGGAACAAAAGAAACAATTTTGTCACAAAGGCAAGTAGTAGAGAAAGAGCTGAAGAAAGATAAACCTACTTTCATATATTTGTAGACCTGGGAAAAGCATTTGATAGTGTAAACTGGAACAACTTTTTACATCTATTGAATTGAATAGGTATTAGTTACAGCAAAAAAAGAATTATTTACAGAATTTATCAAAATTAAATGGGAATAATTTTCTGTGGAAACAAAAAAGAAGATGCAAACATTAAAAAAGGGATGCTACAGGGCTGTACATTGTCTCCATATTTGTTCAACTTGTATATATAAGAGGCCATTAACAGAATTAGAGAGGACGTGAGTGTATGTGTAATGATCCAGGGAGAAAGAGTTGACATGTTAAGATTTGCAGATGATATAGGTAAAATTGCAGAAAGCAAAGAGGATTCGCAAAAAATTATACTTGTTATGGGTAGGATACTGAAAGAAGAAATCCAAATTTGTCTTAACAGTCATAAAACCAAAATACTGGCATGAACTAAGAGCAGAACAAATAATAGAAAAACAATAACTCACTATTGAGTATTGTTGTAGTCGGTGGGACTATTCAGATAGTTGAAGAGTTTAATATTTAGGAAATAAGATAACAAGTGATGAAAGAAGAAACAAAGAAATAGTAATTAGAATACACCAGGCAAAAAACTCCTTTAACATAAAGAAAAACCTTTTTACAGCAAATAATAAAAGCCTTGAGTTAAGAAAACAATTACTGAGAACATCTGTGTGGATAATTGTAGGAGAGGAAAAGAGGAGACTTTTGGCTTCTGAAGTATGGTGTTATAGAAGGAGATGAGGATAAGTTGGGTAGGAAAGGTATCAAATGAAGAAGTATTTAAAAGCGTTAATGAAGAGAGAAGCTTTTTCAAACTAAAATAAAAAGAGCTTAGCAAATAGAACATATTTTTAAGCTAAAGAGTCTAGTAAAAAGGGTGATAGAAGGGCAGATGGAAGGGAAAAATTGTAAGGGAAGGCCTCAGGTTAGAGTAAATAAAACTGATAATGGACGAAATGAAATATGATTCTTAATGGGAGCTAAAGAGAAATATTGATAAGCGAGAAGAGTAGAAAGATGCTGCCAATCAGCCTAAGGGCTATTAACCAAAGAAGAATGTATACATCATCTCCAAAATAGACAGGGAAAAAACAATGAATATTTTATTTACCTCTTTTCCCTTGGGATTAAAATGGTCAAAGTTTAAGAAATATTCCCAAAGGTTACGAAAAGTATTACATAAGTAAAACGAGATCCTCCAAAAAATGAAAAGCAGGTGGCATCTTGTTCAGCAATGAAACATCAACAATTTTTCTTAGTGAAGTGCTATTTTTTTGTAAACATACTCGTATTCAATTCGAAAAATAATGTATTAGACTTTTGTAATAAAGATAGAAATATCAATTTTTTTTTCAAATTTAATTTTTTTACCTGTTTTATTCTGTTTTTTTTTCTTTTTTTTTAAATAAGAATTACTACACGTTTTTGAAATTATAAATTGTCAATTGCATAAATTTTTTTCTTTGGAAAAATGAATCTAAATATTTAAAACTTTATTTAATTTTCAGTCATTTTGTATGATTGCAACATCTCACTAAAAATTTAACAATGTTAACTTTTTAATAACAAACTACTTTGTTTTAATTAGTATAACTACTATAATAAATTCTATTTTACGAATCAATATTACATTTAATCATAAACTTATCTTTAAAGTGTTGAGGTAAATAAGTCGAAGGTTGTAGGATAATAAAAACTATTATAACAGGTTTTATGATTATTATTTCAATTAAGTTATTATATTATGAAAGTTAATATTGAAAAACCTAGGTTAAAGTATAAAGTATAATCAAATTTACAAACAATAATTTAATGGTATTAACTTACGAATAATCAGCCTTAGCAATTAAATAATCTCACAATCATAAATTTTTTTTTTTTTAATGTTAATTGAGAAGAAACAATAGTCTAAAAAATTATAGTTTAAAACAAATGTGATTTATTTTAATAAAAAAAAAAAAAAAAAATCAAAGAAACAAAGAAATGCCCCTCCTCAGAGGAGCTACCCATCCTGTCCCTAACCGCTATCCCTACCAAAAGTCAGATGTGCATTGCACACGACCGGCCCTCTCCCCCGTGCATCCCTCGAGGGTCCCCATGCATCCTCGAGGTTCTTGACTATTGAATTGTGGTACTGTACATCATTTTTGACTGAAATGAAAAAAAAGGTTTCAGAAGAAAAGTGAGAACAGAGAGGAATCCTCTGTAGCAATTGTCTAAGAAAAAAAAATTATTTACAATGGTGGACTAGGCAAGACATTGATATGATACTTACAAAATTATTAACTAATGCAAAGTTTGATTCCAAAGTCTGAAATAATTTGTTCATTCAAAGATCGTTAAATTCTATAAATATATAATTATGTAAATTATTTATTCTAGAAATACTAGTGAACAATAAAAAAATATATACAGAATGGTCCTATTTACATTTATCCATATTTTATATTTTGTAATTCTTTAATATATATTGGGAAATATACACTCAACCAATATTTTAGCCAAAGTTAAACAAGAAAATTTACAATAATAGAAAAAATTGTATGAAATTTGTTTTAATCACTACTAAAAACTGATATACATATTTGTATACATTCACTGGTAATGAGTGTGTTGAACAAATAAATCATCCTCAATATTTCCATGGAAGAAATTAGATTTTACTCTATTTAGATATTGCTCATCAAAGTTTAGAAAGCTCATTTGATACATAGGATAGAAGAAGTTGGGAGGCAGGACTTGCAAATAGATTCTTGCTATCTACGTAATTTTTTCATGGTACACTCTCTCCTTCATTATAAAAAACTATACTTAACACCCATTCAAATAGAACACCTGTGCTAGTAATTTTTTAGATATTTTTAAAAAAATTATATTTTTTCAGTAAAAAATTTCTTTCTAGTTAAAAGTTATACATTTCCTAATCAATAACATTATTCACAACTTTTTTATCAATGTATTCGTACTAATTGGGTAATACATTACTACTTCAAGATTATAATGGGACTATACTACCTATGGAAAATGGAATATATAATGGAAAGGAATATATAACGGAAAATACTGCTAAAGATCAACAACCAATTGATTTTAGATATATTAAAAGGTCAAGTATTATTTTTGAAAATCTTCTAATTTGCTATATTTTACAACTCCCAGATACAGTTCCTATACAAATCTACAGGAATGGTAATCTGAAATTGGTTCAAATAAAAAGCGATGTACAACAGGTTACTATAAGATGCCAGATTAACACCAAAGTTAAAGACAAGTTGGAGTCTGACACTGCTCTTATGCTACTCGTCAAAAATAAAAGGGATTAAATATAACGTAAAGAAGAATCTCTTTGAATCATAAGAACTTGTCGATGATGAGGGAACTTGAGTTCCCTCAGTGATACATAGTAGCTTGACCAAAGATGCAACCATATTGAAGTGGTATCTGTTGGGAGCCAGACTAACAAATGATTCCTGTAAGAGGGCAGCAGCTCTTTCAGTAGCTGTTAAGAGCATAGGTCAGGAAGACTTTAACAGCCATATTAACATCATTCAATCTTCTAGTATTGCACAGCTGAAAGCAATGGGAAACTATAGCAGTTTTGTTTCCAAGAAAATGTAGCTCTCATTTTCATATAACAAAGGTGGAAGCACATTCCATACATATTGGTAAAATATTCTGGAGGTAAACTAGACCTTTGATCGGATATCCAGGAAGGGATTGCTAAGGAAGGGGCAAATTGAAAATTAACACTCTGTGAAACAGAGCATGAAATATTAGAAGCATAAAAAAGGTTCAGGTGTTAGAAAATATAAATATGGAAATGGATAAGTTAATTGTAGATATAGTAGGAATTAGGGAGGTTCAAGAGAAAAAAGACTTTTGTTCAGGTTTTTTTAGAATAATTAACTCAGCATCAAATAAAGAGCACGTCAGAGTAGTTTCATGATGAACAAGAAGATAGGGAAGAATGTAGAGTATTTCATAAAGGAAAAAGAAGATAACAATAGAATCATTGTAATCAGGATGAAATCAAAATTAAGCCAACAACAATTCTTAGTGTCTATTGACCTACAAGAGCCTGTGGTGATGATGAAGTAGAGTGTGTATATGAAGAAATTGATGAAGTGATTAAACATGTAAAAAGTAACAAAAATTTAATAATAAATGGAGATTGGAATGAAAGCATCAGAAAAGGCAAGGAAGGCAAGGCCTTCCTTGGGGGTGAGAACAGGTACGGGCTGGGGGAAAGAATTGAAAGAGGGAACTGACTTATTGAGTGTTGCATGAAATATAATTTAGTAATAGACAACACCCAGTTTAAAAATCATAATAGAAGAACATGCACGTAAAAAAAAGCTAGTCAACACTGCAACATATCAGATAGAATATATCATGGTTAAACAAGGATTTAAAAATCAACTCATCGACGCAAAGCACATCCAGAAGTAGACATCGATATTGACCATAATTTAGTGATAATGAAATGTAGATTGGGGTTTAAAATCCAGAAGAAAAGGTGCCAGATGAAAAAGTGGAATGCAGAGAAGCTTGAGGAAGAGTTGATAAAAAGATTTTTGAGGAGGACAATGCAAGGGATCAGAGTAAAAAAGATAAAGTAGAAAATATAGATGAAGAATGAGAGAATGTTAGAAAGAAAAATTCTTATATCAGAGGAAGCCAATTTAGGCGGAACAAATAGAACTGGTAGAAAACCTTGGATATCCAAGGTTCTGGATATCAAGGTATAAATAAGATATCCTCTAGATAATATATCCTATGGTTTTCTGGTAGAAAACTAGAGGATATATTGCAGATGAGGGATGAGCATAGAATGTATATGAATGTTAATGATGATGAAGATACAAGGACCTAATACAATTAAGAAATATCATAAACAGGAAATGTTAATTAGGTAATGAGGAGTGAATTAAAAAAAAGAATTAAAATAAATGGAGTATACAGGAAGGTTAAGGAGAATTTTTACAGTAAATAGTAAAAAGGAATACACAGATACATTGAAAAAGGTGATACACAGTTTTATAATAAGAAAGAGAGAGTTGGTAGGTGGGTGGAATATACTGAAGAGTTATGCGGAAAAAATGAATTAGAAATGTGTGTTATCGAGGAATCGTGGACATTCGGAGATATCAGAAGAAGAGATTAGAAGCTCTTGAAATGTGGTGCTATAGGAGAATATTAGTAATTAGAGTGGTGAGTGAACTGACAAATGAAGAGGTGTTGTGGGAAATTGATGAAGAAAGAAGCACTTGGAAAAATATAGCTAAGAAGCAGACTTATAAGATTGTCTTCCAACATCCTGGAATAGTCTCTTTGATATTGAGGGATAGGTAAATGGGAAAAACTGTGTAGGAAGGCAACGTTTGGAATATGTAACAAATTGTTAGGGATGTAGGATGTTAGGATATACAGGGATGAAATGAAAAGACGGGTACTAATAGGAAATCTAGGAGAGCTGCATCAAACCAGTCAAATGACAAAAAAAAAGCCAAAGAAAGAGAAAAAAGTAAACCAAATCCGGGAAAGAGGTTTAAAATTATTTCAAAAAAATGTAATAAAATAAAAAATCGCCAGTTAAGCTTTTAGATGAACCAAATAGTACAATGCAGAATAAAGCAGAATCACAAATGATAAAGTAACCTCACATTTTTATAACATAGACCAAAATCTAAAATCCTGGCAGGATAAAATACAGGCACCATTTACCTTTTTAAAGCAAATTAGTGACTGGATATAGTTAATACATACATACATGTAACAAAAAAAAAATAATTTTTAACTGTATTTTAACATGTAATTTACGTATAATTTATATTTAAAGTGTTCTGTTAAATAAATACATTAAAAAAAATAAGATTACACAACAAAAAAAATTTAAAAAATATCTATCCTTAAGTCAGTGGTATCTTTACCATTGCATTTCATTTCCCAGTACCTAACAATTAGGATAGTGTTATGATATTCCTGTTTGTAAAATAAAACCAAGATATTCATCACTAAGTTGGGATTTATATTTGGATTTTATGATAATCATGTTCAAAAACAATGATTCGCAAAGGTATGTGGAGTCAAAAGATAATTTATTTTTCACTGCTCGTTTAAAGAGTGGAAATCTTTCTCTTTGTAGTAAATTCAAAAATTTATCATAACATGATTATGAAGATAAAAACATTTTTTACCTCCAGTTCTTTATCCTTTACTTGAGAACCTCTGCACCATACATTTACTTGGGAAATAAAAGGAATGAAAAAAAAGGACCATAAGTTTGATGACAGTAAACTGTTGAAATTTCTTCAAACAGTTCTTTAAGTCCTTGAAGATACTTAACAAATGATGAAAGGTTAAATTCACTATCACCATTTTCCTTAATATTTGGGAAAAATGACTGAGATTCCATCTGTAGCTATATATTGCAATCGAAACTTGTTTTTTTGGTATGAGGATAGTATTTTTGATGTTTAAAAGACATGATCTCAAGTAATGATTTGAGAGCATAGTCTAACTGAAATTAGATATAGGAAGAATTTTGGTGTGAAACCTTTGGTCTTAGCAATGGCGTGGGGATCGTACTTCCACGAATCAGTTAATTTGATAGCTGATGGTTGTAGTTTATGGTAGGTAGTCATGATTGGAAGAAGTCTAATGAAGGTGAGATAGTAAGTTGTATAAAAATATTCATGGAAAAGTCTGCCAAGGCATTTCCATAGGTGGCATCCTGTTATGTGCCAAACTAATGAGAGTGTTGTGTTATAAGGTATAAATGGTCTAAAAACCAACCTCCAGTAAAGCCCATCTGGGGATTAGCAACTGAGATTATCACAAAAGAGTGTCTACCCTTGTGGAGGTAAGGATGTATATCCATAAAACCAGTTTTCCTTTAAATTTGTGTACAGTGCCTATCATTTTATCAATATGTTCATCTATTTCTTGTATCTCAAGTTTTATAGAACTGAATTTTTTAATTATGTCTATGATAAAACCCAAATCCACTAACCACAAAGAGTAGTTCATCAAAATTTTCTTTTTTGGTGTTGAGATTTTTTAAAAATCTTTTTCAGTGAAGCTAAAAATCATAAAATGCAGTGATAACTGCTGAGTAGGCTGCTACTTCCCTCATATCCATTATCTCATCTTTTTCCTTATCCCCTGTTTGCTACTCCCCTCATAACCATTCCTTTATCTCTCTTACTTGATCTCTCTATCTTGATTTCCCCATTTTTATATATTTTTAGTATGCCTTTACATACAAAAAAAAAAAAATTATGAGATTTTATTTAACTATCATAAGATAACAGGAGAGTAGCTAGACAGCTCATTCGAATACAAAGATTGCTATCCAATTAGCATTTTGAATTCGATTTCCTTTTACTCATAATGAGTTGTGAAATTTTCGAATAAATATTATTGAATAAAATCTGTGATTATTGAATTCATCTTTTTTTCTTTGAAGAATTGTATAATGTTCTCTTTACACATATCATTACTCAATTGGCCTCTTAAATGCATTACAGAATGCAAACACAAATTGGTCGACTAGTGCTATTGTCCCTGTGGTCATAGAATGATGA
>JAAAKQ030183580.1:0-12218 GCA_010016005.3 Zanna intricata | reverse complement strand
CAGTCCAAACAGTGGACTGCAAAGGGGGAACCGGCTCCAAAAAAAGCAAAAACTGTTTTTTCGGCTGGGAAAGTGATAGCGACTGTTTTTTGGGATAGTCATGGAGTTATTTTAATCGATTATCTTCAAAAAGGAAAAACCATTACAGGAACATACTACGCATCATTACTTGACAAGCTGAAGTCAGAACTTGCGGAAAAACGGCCACATTTGCAGAAAAACGGCCACCATGTGCGTTGTCACGGTGAATGTTTTACGGCCACATTCACCATGACAACGCACAGTCTCACACTTCAGCGGTTCCCATGGCGAAGATCCACGAACTACGGTTTGAACTGCTTGACCATCCGCCTACTCACCAGATCTAGCCCCAAGCGACTTCTCTTTGTTCCCTCATCTAAAAATTGCGCTCGGAGGACAGAGATTTTTGTCAAATAAAGAGGCAATCACCTTCGTGATCAATTATTTTGCACAGAAAAACGCCGAGGTCTATTTGGACGGGTTACAGAGATGGAAGCATCGCTGGGAGAAGTGTGTAGAGGTACAAGGAGACTATGTTGAAAAATAAAAAAAAAATTTCTAAAAAAATGTCGTATCTTTGTTAGGTCGGAAACTTTTCAGACCACCCTCGTGTATATATATATATATATATAAAACAAAATATACAATAAAAATAAAAATTAAAAAATGATCCCACTTAATAAATGAACACAACAATATTACATATATATATATATATATCATATGTATAAAGCAACTAGTTTTGACGGACTGATTCATCAACGCCATGCATACACACAAGATAGATAACAAGCTAAATTGCATAAGATAAATTGCTGAAAATTTGAATATATGTTCTTACGATGTAAATGCAAACGATATAAAGGATTAAAATGGAGTAACAATAAAATTATTTTTGTTAATTTCTAGGTAAAAAGCTTAGATATCAACTTAATTTTTAATGTATGTAATCTTCATATGAATATCTAAAAATAAATTTTTAGATATTTTGTAATTCAGAGTTTAATGAATTAAATTTTTATGTTTTTTCATGAAAACACGGTTTTTTTTATGAATATGATAAGGAAGAGAAAAACATAGTTAAGGCATATCCTGCCTAAAAATTTACCCAAAAAAAAACAGATCACACAAGGAAAAATGAAAGGAAGGATTTTGATGCTTATAAATATTAGGAAGAAGGAATGTTTGTATAAATAATTGTATTTGTTCACGACCAAGAAAAAATAATAGAAAAACAATGATTTTATCAAGAAAAAGATCAGTATGAATTTCATAATTTTGAATTAGAAACTAATACAACTCAGCAAAATAAAACAATAGAAATGCAGACAAGTGTCTGTACGCATATGAAATACGCTAATTACAATAAAACTTGTTTTTTTTTTTTTTTTTTTACGGAGAATACAGGTAACCATCGTTTCTAATGAAAATTTATTTTTCCTTCGTCAACCATTCCTCACCATTTTCTTAATTTTAGATTTTGCTTTACTATTATGACAAGTAATGTTAAAAATAAATAATATGTATAATCTATGTTAAAAATTAAAATACATGACAAATAATTAAAGAATTTTATAACAATTACAATGATTTAGTTTAATTATTATAACAGTTTCATTAATATTTAATAGAAATACAGCACTGAAAAAAATCGTACACTAACTATTGCATTGTCTTAAGAAATATTATCATTAAGAAAGTCACTTAACTTTTTATTTCTAAAAATGTAAACCATACTACTCTTTTTTCATGTATGCTTTTTTTTAAGTATAATTCGAACCATCCTTTTCTATTTTTCACATTTATACACAAATATACTTCAAATGTAATACTTCACCGCGAGGCGCTTTATTTTCCTTCTTTTTTTTTATAGCGATGTTGAAGGAATGCACTTACGCACTTCCTGCAGGGTCTATGCAGGGTATGTGGAGCTCGAAGCAAGGATGCTAATCGTCCTGATCTATCAGAGCTAAGTGGGCACTGGAAACAGCTCTCGGTAGTCGTGAAACAGTGTTGCTCCCACCCCCTACCGACTAAACCTCCTTTACCGCTTTTCCAGGGACAGCTGGAATCACCTTTCGGCACATCATCAGCCAGCCCTAGGAGTCGTGGCAGCAGATTAACCTACCGTTGCCCTTCTTGCTTGGGGTCCTGCAGCGGAGCCCCCTTCGGGATCACTAGGGATATTGATTCTATATTCAAGAGGAGAAAATAAATATAATTTTAGGTATATCGAGGAATGGTAAGAACCTTCATTATTTATAATAATTATCCAGAAAATTAATTAACAAACTTTAAGATTTTCGTTATGCTTTACAACTTAAAATATTGTACAAGTTTCAAAAACAATACGTAAAGTTTGGATGATGTATTTATCAAAAGAAAATATTATATTACATTTCAAATTTCATTACTTCTTAATTTTTCACCCCTGAAAAAACGCCTTTCAATATAAAATTCATCGCCGACTAAATAAACAAATGTATATTTTTTATAATAAAAACACAATGGAAAAAATAATTTACAAAAAAAATAAAACAAAAGAATAGATTGGGATTGGATATAACAAATATTTAGATGAAATTTAGCTCGTAACACAATTAAAATTGAAATAATGTTGAATAAGGTGAAAATATAACTTAATAACTTCGGGCTTTAATTTTCATTAAATTTAATATATATATATATATATATATATATATACACAATACAGTAACTAGAATCTGCTTCAGTTGACCTACTTCTGTAAATGTTAAGCCACTGGAGCTGACATGGGTAATATGTACATATGTTATTAAGTAAGAGGAGTCGAATAGAACGGTTAGAATTTATGGTATTTATTCCCAGAGCGGTTAAAGGGTAGCAAAGCTGGCCTATAGCGGTGGAAAACCTTGTTGTTATGGTCATAGTTGGAGAAATAGCAGCATTACACTAGACCAATAACATTTCTCAGTGATATGTACAATAACAGTTACATGTACAAACAACGATAACAACAAATAAATGTTTAAACTAACTAAACAATATAACTACCATTTAATTTAATAGAATAATAATATTTATACGTTTTTCCCATTCGAAAAACAAACGAAAATGGAATATTTTTCTCTTTTTATGACAGTCAACAGAAAAATTAAAATAAAACTGATAATGTTATGAAGAAACCGACCGAATAACAGGTTTTATGCACGTCATATCCACATTTTGATTAGACATGTGTTTACTTCAACAATAAAAGCAACACATATGAAATCAAAAATACTTAAAATTATTTAATATTTATCTAAGTTATGTTTAAATATTCATTTAATTTGTCTGAAAATTATGATCACTATTTATCTGCCAATTGTTAAACACACTGAATAAAAATTAATAAGTATGTATAAAACATTTTTTTAAAAATAAATGAAAAAGCAGATATAATAAATAAATAACTGAAAAACAAAAATTACGAAAAGAAATATAAAATATTATTTTTAATAGGAGTCTTTAAAAGTAAAAGAAATAAAAATATAAAAAATTATTTTCTTTATTGGTTAGACAACCAATAAAAGAACTTAAATTTAGTTTAAAAATAAATAAATCACTGAAATGTCCAATGTTAAATTCCATAATCGAAATGGGAATCCGAGAAGAAAGACAAAAAACAGTGAAATTATGTAGTCATTTACAAAAACAAAAAGTCCATCTCATGCCATACTTTCTACGGAAAGTACTAGGGAATGAAGTGGTTTCCCGTTTTCTCTTCTGTAAAAAAAAATCTGATATGGACAACATATGACTTCCTTGTAATTCCATTAAATTAGTTCACTAATTAATTTCTGATTTTTTATCGTATTTTTTTTTTTAAATTGAATTATGATTTATCGTAAAAATTCTGTTACGATTAATTAATTATTAATAAATCAATATAGTTAAATTAAAAAAAAGTTAAATAAAAAAGAAGGAAATGAAGTCGGATTCGAATCGATGTGCCTTTCCCTTTTAAGATCCAAATATTTCATTAATTAAAATTTTATTTGGCTATTACTCTGGAACCAAAAAAAATAAGTACCACTTATGATATATCGTTGAAAAGCTCTCAATGAGGATTATTACGGCAGTTAAGAAAAATACAAAATCCAAATATTTTTTTTATATTGGACTTTTTTGGACACTTTTGGTTTAGTCTGTTGCAATCAAAAGGGAAGGTACACAACTAGATGTTACAACAGTCCTAAATCCAAAATTTCAACTTCTTGCGGCTCTGTCTCTGTCTGCGGCACCTGTCACGCCTGACTAGTGTCAGCGTGACATCTGTACATGTCATGCGTACAGATGTCACGCTGAAACTAGTCGAAATGGATTTAGGGACGGTCAAAACGGATATTTCAATTTAGAATTTTATATTCGATTTTTAGAATTTTAAGCGAAAATCTGATGTGGACAATACATGATTCCCTTGTACGCCTATTAAATTATATATATACGTCTTTTTAAATGAAAAGTAAATAATATTTTATTTCATTGATAACTTCTGATGTATTTTCATATTATTTTTTAAACAGTTAAAAAAAGAGATAAAGTGTGATTCGAACTGATGTACTTTCCACTTACAAGATCCAAATATTCCGTTAATTCAAATTTTATTTCACTATAATTCTGGAACCAATGAAAATAAGTACCACTTATATATATCGTTGGAAAGCTCTCAATGAGAGCTTATTGCTGCAGTTAAGAAAAAGTCCAAAATCCGAGTCTTTTTGGGTTTTTTGGACATATTTGATTCAGTCGATTGCACTCAAAATGAGAGGTGTACAACTAGATGTTACAACAGTCCTAAATCCAAAATTTCAACTTCTTGCAGCTCTGTCTCCGTCTGCGGCACCTGTCACGCCTGACTAGTGTCAGCGTGACATCTGTACGTATGACATATGTACAGATGTCACGCTGAAACTAGTCAAAATGGATTTAGGGATGGTCAAAACGGATATTTCCGTTAAAATTTGAAAACTGAAATTTTCCGCGATCACAGTACTTCGTACAAGGAAGTAAAAAAATATTATAAATTATCAGAAGTTATTAATGAAATAAAATTTTATGTACTTTTTTCATTTAAAAAAAAACGTGTATATGTAATTTAATAATTAATACGTACGTACAAGGAAGAACACGAAGGATTAATAAGTAGTACAAGGAAATCAAATAGTATCCACATCAGATTTTTTTCTTTTAAAGTAATGGCAAAAAAATTATAACACATTTTTAAAACAAAAAAAAAAACCATAATTTTATTATTCCTAATTTAAAAACTATTTATTTCTTTACTTTATTTCTCCAGTTTTATTGCAATAAACAAGTTTAAATTTAATTTAAATTAAATTTTACGCTTTACCAAATCTCTATTTTAACGCTACATGTATCTTTCCACCCAATTTCTATTTCTTTCAGAATGATTTAGCCCTTTAAATCTTAATTTTAAATTTCCTTTTTTTTGGTAATTTTCTATTACAATTTCCTGTTACTATTTAATAGTTTACACTAACCATAACTTAACAACTTTCATTTGACTCCCTTCATTGTTTTGTGTAATCGTTACGATGTACATAATTTGTATGTACATTTTACCGTGACTAATTCAAAATCGCTTTAAATTATTAAAATTTTTATTTCATTCTGCAAACTCGTAACGATAAATCGTACAAATATGATATATTTTATATTTATCAGATACAATTTTATGATTAACATTACTTTCCTTTGTTTTGTAATGAAAACGGAAAACAAATTAACAGAATTATCTGTTTCTTTTATACATAAATTGATTAACCTATTGGTTATTTTTCTTCAACATAAAATGACTAATAAAAAATTAATTAATAAGAAAACTTCCATAATTAAAAATAAATTAAGTTAATAAATTAATTAATAAATAAAAATAAATATAGATCGTTTACTTTCCTGGCATAACTCAAAAGCTATGCTGTAAGAATGAGACTCTGTAATCATTCAAAAATAGGGTGATTAAGTAAATTTATTTTAATTCGTATCTTTTTTTAACCAAATATTGTCCCTTACTTTTAAAAGTAAAATACGTATGTATGTTGGCGAATTCAATGTTTAATAACTTCTAACTGGATAAACCATTTTGATGATATTTGTACAGACTGGAGTATATTTCACAATCTGTTGAAAAAAGTTAGCAGTCAATATCTCCAGGTAGAAAGGTAGATAGTTTTCTGACGTCAATTTTTTATAAAATTGACGTCAGAAAACGTCAATTTTAAGAACTTTAAACGTTAAATCGTCAACTGTTTAAAATTTCATAAACATAAGTCCACTTTATATTAAGCTGAGTACGTGCGTGCATGCTTATCTAACATTTTTAAAAACATTTTAACCCAAAATTCTCTCCTTTCCCAAACATTGAAAAAAGCTATTATTTTATTTATTGTATATTTTTAAGTGAATTTTATTTTTTGCTAGGCAGAGTAGAAGTTAGCCCACCGGGCTGGTCTAGTGGTTAACGCGACATCGCAAATCAACTGATTTCGAAGTCGAGAGTTCTAAGGTAAAGATAGTTATTTGTATACGTAAAGGTAGTTATTTTTATACGAATTTGATTACTAGATTGAGGATACCAGTGTTCTTTGGTGGTTGGGTTTCAATTAACTACACTTCTCAGGAGTGGACGATTTGAGATTGTACAAGACTACACTTCATTCACATTAATACACATCATCCTCATTTATCCTCTGAAGTAATACCTTACAGTAGTTCTAAGGCTAAATAGATAAAGAGAGAGTATTGTAGAAATGGAAGTGATCCAAATAAACACACTTTAGGAGCAATATTGGGGGTGTGGGAGCTGATCAAAGTTTAAAAATATCGATTTTATTTTTTTTATACTATTTACGTTTTAAAACGTTTTAAAATTTCACCTTTACATACACAAACTTTTTAATGTTTAATTCGGTAGATTTCTACGGTGAAAATACATTCATTTTACTTGAATAAATATTAATTTTTTATTTTATTTATAGTTTCTTAAACAATTAAAATGATTACGGCTTATCAGTGTAATGTAACTATATTAGTAAATGTGTAATCTTGAACCAAATCAAGCCAACCATTTCTGTGACGTGTAGTTAATTGAAAGCCAACCACCAAAGAAAAAAAAATGAAAAGACCCGATACCAGTGGACGAGGTCATTAATAGCTTCTCCCATTAGAGTGGGCTAAGAAAATATACGGAACTTGGAGGGAAGGGCCAGAAATGACTTCCTCCATTAGAGTGATCAAATTAGATGGGCATTAGAGTGATCCGGACCCGGTGAGCTGACCTGCCATATGGGCAGAAAGCCAGCAGGCGGGGAGACTCATTATCGGCATTGGACACTCTCCCAGACTGTGAAATATAAATTGTGGGCCCGGTCCGGGAGAGAAAAAAAAGCCACCAAAAAAGACCGGTATCCACGATGTAGTATTGAAATCCGTATAAAGCAACTGTCTTTATTAGGATTTGAAGTTGAGAACTCTCAACTTTGAAATCAGTTGATTTACGATGACAAATTTAGCACTAGACCAACCCGGTGGGTTTTATTGATATAAAAATAGTATAACTTAAAAATGTATTATTTTTAAAAAAAATTATTTTTTAAAATTTATTAAGTTATTAAACAGCTGTTTAATAACTTAAATAAACTATCAAGAAGTTTATCTTCTTTAATTAAATTATATACTATAAATAAATAAGAGACTAAACATTATTTCTTACGAAAAATTAAAAAATAAATTATCCAATGTTTAACAACTTTAACAAAAAGTTTGATATATCAATATAAAATCATGAGCGAAAAAAATGAAAACTTTACTATGAACCTTTATTAAAAGTAGAAAAGAATCAAAATATAGAAATAAAAAGTAATTTTAAATAAGTGTTCGTCAGCTAATTTGTACTTTACAAGAAATTTAAATTATCTCATATTGTAAAATACCACGAAACAAGTATTTGATGTAATAAAAATCTAAAAAAACTAATAACAGTTCTTTAACGTTTATGTTGTTTTTAATTGCGTAAACTAATTATGTTTCAAACAACTACGAATAAATTGATTGTATTACGGTGTTCTAAGTAACGGTGAAATTTTATTTAAACAGCTCTTCTACGAAATAAACGTTGAAGATGTACACATGAATACATTTATAACCCCAAGTATCTCATTAATTCTAAAAACATCAAATACGATGAAAATCAAGAAATAAGTTGAAAAAAAAAAATAACAGTAGTAGAGATGATAAAAATTCACAGAAGAAAAATTGGAGAGAAATTTACTATAATATAAAAAAAACTCGTATTCCAGAATTTAAGTCCTTGACTGATTAATTCACCAAATAAGCTCGAAGCTTGTGGATGAATATTTGTAGCGTATGAAAAATGTCATGCCCGATCGGGGATCGAACTCGACACCTCTGGGTTAAAGGCCGAGACGCTCCTACGCTAACACTCCGCCACAGATACTGGAATTACAAACAAGGTAAAAAAAAAAACGAAACTATATTTAAATATAAATCAAACATATTCAGGTAAACATACAGCGATCATAATATAAAGGATGTACAAAAAAAGATTATCGGAGTTTTAAAGCTATTTAATATCTCTTTAATTTTGGGGGAGGAGCACTCATGCATTTTTCAATGCGCTTGCCTCCTCTTTAGGTTTAAGCTAGTAGGGCGGGACGGGTAGTCTCCTAGAGGAGGAACGCGTCAGCACTCCGCAAGCGGGGAGTTGACGTGTCTCAATGAGCCTAGGAAGACCTCGAAGGGGAACTACTCTGCAACAGTCCAAGCGAGAAGGGCAAAAGGTTAGGTTAATCTGCTGCCACGTCACTCAGGGCTGACTGATGAGACACCGAAAGGCGGTTCCAGTCGCCCCTGGGAAATGGCGAGGGTGATTTAGTCGTAGGGGATGGGAGCAACACCGTTTCATGGTCGCTACGGCTCCATGTCCAGTGCCCACTTAGCTATATGCTAGGTCAGGACGGCTAACTTTCTGGCTTCGAGCCCGACAAACCCTGCGAAGACCCTGCAGGGCGTCCGTCAGTGCATTCCTTCATTGTCGTTTATAAAAAAAAAAATCTCTTTAAATTAGAATTACAGTAAAGAATCCCAAACAAAATTAAATATTAAAACTCAAGAGTTTTTCTTTACAAGTGTTCCATGAGAGCATCTTTTGTGAAGGACCGTTAGGGAATTAGCCCATTCTTTAACCAGTATGAAGCGGAAAATCAGAAGCGATAGCTACTTCAATCCTTTACCTTGTTATGTATAGCGGTTAGATCAGCAGGTAGGGGCACAAACACACACACAAGGTCCTTAATAGAAATCCAAAGGAAAAAACCACGCAGGATCAGTTCTTAGGACCTTGAAGGAAACGCAAACAGTTTCTGTCATCGGATTCAAACTGACCCATCCAGTGGTTGGGAAAAACATCATTCACATCATTCAACCGATCCCGCACAAAATTATACAATGAGGAAGCGCACTAATTTGTTGCCAAATAAAATTATCTAATTCATATTGTAGTTAAAACAATGTGATGTGAACACCACATGAATTCCTTGTACGCCTATTAAATTATATATATAAATGCATATACATTTTCTTTTAAAATGTAAAGTATATAAAATTTTATTTCATTAATAACGTCTGATATTTTTTCCATCCGATTATGCCATCGAAGAAAGTTATTATCACTTACGAATCAAAATTAAACTTTCAACAGAACGCAAATTGAACTGTAACTAAAATGGATTAGTTTGATCTAGTCCATGTTGACTTCATTTCCTTTTTTTTTTTTATTTAGATATATTGATTTATTAAAAAATAATTATTAACCTCTTGTAAAAAAAATTTGCAATAAATAATTCAATAATAATAAAATAATATCAGAAGTTATTAATGATATAAAAATTCATGGGCTTTTCATTTAAAAATAAAAATTATGTATATGTAATTTAATAGACGTACAAGGAAGTCACCCACATCACTTTTTTTTTAATAATGATACATCTCAATCAATTTCTTGGGCTTTCATGCTCTAAATAGAATGGAGAAAGTTTAAAGTTTTGTTAAAAAAATATCATCGATCAACTAATTACATGAGAAAAGCTTTAAAGAATTTAAAAGTGTTTTAAGGTAAATAAATCATTATAGTTATACTGAAATGAATCGTATTTAGTGTCTCGATAATGTTAATTATTTTATAAAATGTAAGAAATAATTATTTTAAAAAAATAAATACATTTAAAATAAGAAAGAGAATAATAATGAAATCAAACTTAAATGTTTTGTTAAATGATCTAAGAAAAGATTAATTCTTGAAATCAGTGAATGATGAAGGTTTCCGTGAAATTGCCCAATAAATTCGACTATTTCACTCAGCGAAAATAAAATAAACATTTTCTAAAATATTTACGAAAAAACGAAGTTACTTCAATTTTAATTAATTAAAATCATATTGGATAATATCTAAGAAAGTAGTTATAAGAACCCCCCCCCCCCACAAGGATGTGCCTGAAAGTTAAATGGGTAGATAATTTTGCTAGAATTTAATAAAAAGTTAATTTTCATATCGGTATGAAATTTATGACGGTAAGGATTGGGAGTTTAAAGTTTAATTTTCAGTATCTAACCGTGGCAATAATCTGACATTAAATTATGAGCAGACATTACTGCAAAGATGATTAATGTGGCATTAACTATGTACTCAAAAGAAACTTTGACGCACAAGATTTAAAATATGTATTATCATTACCAACTAAAAATTATATAATAAAAAAAAAAAAAAAAGAATGAAATCATAATAAAATAACAGAAAAGTTTAATAAAAATTAATCTTTTTTTTCCTATTTAGAATAATACTACATATACTTTATATCTTAACATTTTAATGGAACCGATAAATACATTTTATTGATTTTTATTATTAAATGAAATTCAGTGAACACATTTCTCACACTATCCTTCAATCAATTTTTCTCAACACAAGAGTATAAAAAAAAAACCATTTAAAAATAGATTGAAATAAAGAAGAATTAATGTATTCTCTCTTCTCTATTCACTATTCACTATTGTGATCGCAAAAAATTACATCGCAGTTTTCAGATTCCAACAGAAAAATCAATTTTGACCATCCCTGAATCCATTTTGACTAGTTTTGGCGTGCATTTTGTACGTACATACGTACGTATTCGCATAACTCAGCAAACAATTAATCGTAGCATGTTGAAATTTTAGATTGTAATACATGATGTACCTTACATGATGCTAAAAGTATTCCACACAATTTCCTAAAAGAAATATAGTCAAATTGCATTGCACTTTTCACCTTAGTACGGTTGGTTTAGTACAGTGCAATGATTGTTGAGCCGGCCTCCGTAGCGCGAGTGGTAGCGTCTCGGCATTCATCCGGAGGACCTGGGTTCGAATACCGGTCAGACATGGCATTTTTCACACACGCTACAAATCATTCATCTCATCCTCTGAATATATAACCTAACGGTGGTTCCGGAGGTAAAACAAAACAAAAAAAAAAAAACTATTGTCGAGGTATTCCATTACAGTTCATTGTTACCTGTTACAGTTTTATTTATTCATCTAAGTGATTCATTATCACACCATTATCATACATGAAATGTGATTCATTATTTACTAGCAGTTTTGGTACAAGGAAGTATTGTAATCGCGAAATATTTCCTTTTACAGATTTCAACGGAAATACCTATTTTGACCATCCTTGAATCCATTTTGACTAGTTTCGATATGACATCTGTATGGAGGTAACCCAAAAAGATTATCTGTATAATGTTGAAATTTCGGATTTAGGACTGTTGTAACAGCAAGTTGTGAAATTTTCCTTTTGAGTGCAATCGACTGAACCAAAAGTGTCTAAAATAGACCAATATCTCAAAAAAATTGGATTTTGGACTTTTCCTTAACTGTAGTTAGTAAGCCCACAGTGAGAGCTTTTTAACGATATATAATACATAAGTGGTACTTTTTTTATTGTTTCCAGAGTTACAGCCAAATAAAATTTTAATTAATGAAATATTCGGATCTTACAAGGGAAGGCGTTTTTCGTTTTTTTTTTTTTTACCTCCGGAACCACCGTTAGGTTATATCTTCAGAGGATGAGATGAATGAATTGTAGCGTGTGT
>JAAAKQ030183579.1:0-29954 GCA_010016005.3 Zanna intricata | reverse complement strand
CGTCCAAAATGGCTGAAACTTTGGTGAGTAACTGTCAACAGATGAACAACGAAATTCGAGTGCTGCCACCGACGAGTTCTGCTATCTTCATGTTGAGGTCGGAAACTTTTCAGACCACCCTCGTATACATATATATATATATGCACACCCTTTAAATTTATGCAGACGAAACGGATGTTTTCTCTGCATAAATTTAATGACATTTTATGAAAATATTTCTTTGGGTGCATTCGCGTTTTGCTTTCTTTCACGTCATTTTGCTAAATATATTTTATAAAAACTTTATACTTAATACGAGAATTTTTAAAGCTGAATGAATTGTAGTTATTTATAACGTTTTTCACTTTTTTTTTTTGGGGGGAGGGGGTAAAATTGAAGTTAAAGAAGGAGGAAGAGTTTCTAAATTTCACTTCTATGCATTTAAGAAATTATTTTTTGGGCCATTTAATCTTGAATTTTACGATATCGATCAAGTATATTATATCACCAAGGAAGTTTTTTTGTTATTCCGAACTGTGTTTTACGTATTGCTAAGTTAGGTAATGTTCTGAAGAAATACCTAACGGTGGTCTGGGAGGTTAAAAAAAGAAATTTTTTTAAATAATTATAAATAGAAAACTTTTACAACCAAAAATTGATCTTCATAAACAATTTGTTGATAGCTTTTAATTCAAAATAAATATAAAAATATAACCCTGAAAGAACATGATATAATAGAGAAGAAAATTGTCTTTCAGTTTTTAAATAAGGCTTACAGGAATGTTAAATAAATTATTGGTGGTTTTTATTTTCTTGTACTAAGTAAAGGAAGTATTGTAATCGCGAAAGATTTCGGATATCTATTTTGACCATCCCTGAAACCATTTTGACTAGTTTCTGCGTGACGTCTGTACTTACGTATGTATCTCACATAACTCAAAAATAATTAACCATAAAATTTTGAAATTTTGGATTTACGTCTGTTGTATCATCTAGTTGTGCACCTTCTTTTATGATTGCATACGATTGAACCAAAAGTGTTCAAAAAAGGTTTGATTGAACCAAAATTCCTAACAATTTGGATTTTGGACGTTTTAGCGTAACTGAAGTAATAAGCCCTCATTGAGAGTTTTTCAACGCTGTATCATAAGTGGTACTTTTTTTCATTGGTTCCAGAGTTACAGCCGAATAAAATTTTAACAAATGAAATATTTGGATTTTACAAGGGAAGGCAGATCGATTCGAATCAGACCTCATATTCTTTTTTTCTTTTTTTAACTCTTTTTTTTTTCTTAACTATTTTTAAAATTTAAATACAATGATTGTAAATAAAGTTTACAATAAATAATAAATTCAATGATAACAAATAAAAAAAGACAAAAAATCAAAGTTAGTAATGAAATAAAATTTTACGGGCTTTTAAAAATGTGTATATGTAATTTAATAGGCATTATTACATATATGTATATGTAATAAATTTGGTGAAAAATCAAATTATTTAAAATTAATTGAAAATTATAATTTAGAATAATATTCATCCAAAAGAACCCTTCTTACGGTTCAAATCCGACTTCATATACATACATTTTTTAACTTTTTTTTCTTTTTTAAATTTAAATGTATTGATTTATTAATAATTATTAACCTCTGAATAAAAAAAAATTACAATAAATAATAATTCAATAATAACACTTTTAAAAAAATCAGAAGTTATAAATGAAATAAATTTTTATGTACTTATTAAAATGTGTATATGTAATTTAGTAGGCGTACAAGGAAGTCATGTAGTGTCTATATCAGAGATTTTTTAATTTAAAGATAGGTTAGAGAAAAATGAAAAACAATTAGTTTTTTTATATTATATTACGGTTTATTTTGTAATATTTATTTTATTAAAAGATAAAAGAGTTAAATATAAAAAAAAGTTGTTGAAAATGAAATTTATAAACGATCTATTTATATTTTCTTTCACAGAAACACATTAGCTATTTATTTAATAATAAGAAAGAACTGTTAACCAGAGCAATGTTGGATAATTATACTAAAAATAAAATTACAAGAAAATTAAAATTGGCTACTTAAAAGAGAACAACTGAACATAACAAAAAATATTTTTACTAAATAATAGGCTACAGATATGTAAAACAAGAACAAGATTTGTTAAGATGAGCTATATGCAAATTCGCGATTAAATTTGCATATAAATTTGGCAAACATAAAATTATTGTAATCAATCTACTTATCTTCTTAATAATATTTATACGACTGCCCGCAGGCAAAATAATATTACATTATAATACTCTGTAAATGAATTATATCTTCGATCCGGACAGTTTTTTTTTTAAACAAAAACACGATTAAATTGATTTCTGATAAATAAACTTTGGCCTACACCTTTCATAAATTAAATACATAAATAAGTTAGCTTTCTTAGGATTTGTATAAATCCACAATGTAGATTTATACAAAGGTTATAGCAAAAACAGAAATAGTATAGATAAATAGAAATTGTCTGTTATGGCATAAATAAAAACTATTGTGATTCCAGTGGAAAAGTTGTCTACCTTCTGTTCAGAGGATTTTTAATACTAAACGATGATCACTTTTATGTTATACATGTTATTAGGGTTTACAAGTTGATAACGCTAACAACCTGAAATAACTGTTTTATTTCTAAAACTCGAGTCATAAAATTTATGAAACCAACGATTCCGTATAATTTTTGCTAGCATGAAATCAAACTGTATTTTTATTACAATTAAAATATTCCTTTAAAAGTATTTTATTCTTTTGGAGAGAAGATCCACTAACATAGGAAAGTCCAATTTTTCTTTTTGGAAAGATATTTAGAAAATAAATTTTGTATTTTTGTGGATATGGTCGACACAAAATCGTTGATTGGTAATGTGTTACTCTCATCTAAGTAAAGATTACCTGATTTCCCGAATAATTGTGTGCAATTGTTATGAAAAAAAAAAAAACGGGCATCAACAGCTATAGCTAATTATCCCATTGGAAATTGATAACATATTCAAAGATGTCATACCTGATCGGGATTCGAACCCGTGACCTCCGCACGAAATGCCGAGACTCTTCCTACTCAGTCACGGAGGTCAACAATCGTGTGTAGCATACCCCTTGAAGTCTCCTCTAGATGGAATTTATTTTGTTTCCTCTGAGGGTAAATCACCTTTTTCCACTACCCACCCCTTTTCCTAATCACTAATACCTTTTCCTCTATAATTTGTTGTATCGGTGTATAATTGATGTTGCCGCCAACTGTAAAATACGAAGAGTTATAAGTTTTATAAATCATCAAAACGTAAACCGAAATTATTAAAATTATAAACCGGCTGAAATTCACAGACAGTTGGTTGCTGTGTAGGGTAATAATATAATGAATGAAATAAACGTCCGAAAACAGTGTGAAAGGTTTAGAAATAATAGAATTAATGTGCGTAATGAAGAACGTTTGGGAAGGCCCTCGATAATCACCGAGGATTTGTTGAAACGCGTCAATGATGAAATCAGAAAACATTGTCGCTCCGCGATTTCTGATCTGGCCCTTCTTTTTCCTGATGCTTCAAAAGCTGTTATTGGTCGCATTGTTCATGACCATTTAGGCTTCAAAGGTTTGTAGCACGTCGGATGCCGCACGTCTTAACGGAATGTCACGAAAAAAATTCAAATGGGATCTGCTTTGTAATTTTTGATGCGCTACACAGAGAGAAGTGATGAATTTCTTAATTCAGTTGTTACCAGCATTAAAACATGGATTTCGTATTACACGCCACAGAGAAAACGGCAGTCAAGTGAATGGCGTCATCCTCAATTACCAACCACACCAACAAAGGTCTATAGCCATTTGGACGCAAACAGATGGCTACAGACGTCAAGATTGGCATCGGTTTTGAATACTCCTTTAATGGATACACAACCATCGGTTGTATACTGGGATCGGTTTGGCATACTCCTAATTAATTTCATGCCACATAGAACGACTATAAATGCAAAAGCCTACTACGAAACTACGTAAGTTACAGCGCTCGGTTCAAAACCGGCGACGTGGGAAACTGACCGATGGCGTCGTCGTGCGCTGGGCATTATCGTACAGAAATAAACGTCCACATGTTGCGAGTCTGATACGTGATTTACTGAGAATATTCGGATGGGAAATTTACGATCACCCACCATGTATTCTGAACTTTTTGTTAGGTAATTTTTTTGGAAAATTGAAAGAAGTTTTTAGTGGTAAGCAATTCCGGGGTGACGATGAACTTAAAAATGCAGTTAGTGAGTGGCTAAACAAGCTGGCGGCAGAAAAATACGACTAGGGTATATTGAAGCTGGTGTATCGCTATGATAAATGTCTTAATTCATGTGGCGATTATGTAGAGAAGTAGTATAAGGTATGTGGCTTAAGAGAAATAAAAAATATTTATAAAGTTTTCAGAATAAATTCTTTTACAATGAAACGGTCTTTACTTTAGAGATAACCTCTCGTAGAATAACCTAATGTCGTAAAAATTTTATATCTAAAAAAGTATTAATGTAATGAAAAGTAAAACGTAATATACTGGTAATAAGAACTCTAACATTATTAAGGTTTATCTCTTTTTTTCAATCAAGTTGTATTAGATTAGGAGCAATTAAAATTTAAAATAATTTTACGTGCATATTTTTTAAAAAGAATTTACATTTTAAAGCTAGGTATTAATTTAATGATTCCGACTGAAATAGCTTTACGACAAAATAATGATTTTAATTCCTAAGGTAAATTAAATTAATAAAATCATTTATTTATCGATTAAATAAGTAAGTTATAGATTGTTTATCAGTTAATTATTTATATAATAATGCATTACAGAAATAAAATTAGGAATAATTTATGTAACACAAGTAGTCCAAATTTATCGGAGTTAGCGTGACCGTTTGAAAAAAAAATAAACAAGACGTAAAACACACACGGATTAAATTTATACAAACCGGTTGCAGCCTGCGTGACAACCACTCTTTAAAAAAAAAAACTAAATTTAAAAAAAATTAATAAAAAGAGCAAAAACGAATTAAAATCGATAGCGTTCAAGAAAAATGAAGAAACAGGGATAAGATAAAGGAGAAATAGTGAGACAGAAAGTAGTGTTGTCCGTCCACTAGCAGCAGAAAACAAGTCTTCTATCAGTTAAAAAGTTCAAGACCAGTAGCCAGTAACCGCTTTAGTCTGGCTACTAAGCTAAACACAAAACACACCACAATTGACAGGGTAGAAGCTGTGTGCCGACATTGCAGTATTACCCCCGATCGACTCTACTCGGTAGTTACGTCTCCTTGTACCTATCAGATGTAGACGAACCGATGTAACTGGTAAACAATAGTCTTGTTTTTATTATGTTGCAACACGTACCACGGTCATTGTTTAGGTTATTTTCTAGGTTTTATACTTATGTGTTGCATTTTATTTAATGTTTGCGAATAAAGATACCAGAAGGCAGCTTTGTGTTACTATTCATAAAACAGACCTGCATAGTAAACGAATGCGATACAAAAATGTTAGTGTCCATGAAACACCTTTTCACTTTTGCAAAATAAAAATAAAAAACTTCTTCAAAAATACACAAATAAAATAATCTACGTTAAAGTATAGAAAAAATTATCTACTACTTAAGAACAATAACTAAAAGCCGGATTCATCTTTTGCCAAAAATTTATATTAGTTCAGGTGGTATCTTTTTTAAAATGGGCATATTTAGACTTTTTCTATATGGTCCTAATTTTTGCTATAATGTCTTCGGAATACCATCAGAAATTATTATTTCATTATGCGCCAGTTGTAAAAGGTGTGCTTAAATTTTATTTAACAAAATGTAAAAAAAAATCGCATCGATGTCCATTTTTTTTCTCCTATTTACCTATATAACTCGATAACTGTTCATTTTAGAGAAAAAATTTAGAAACAAAAAAGTTTTTTTTATTAAATTTTACACATAATATCATCAATTGCTAGTCGAAAATATCTTATTAATGTAAACATGGCAGAAATAACGGTAAAAAAGAAGAGATTTTTGGAAATTTTTTTCGAGTACTTATATTATACTCGTACATAGAACTTTAGATTTCCCTCAAATAACTTTTTCATATGATAAAGCAACACGCCAAATTTCAATAAAATCGTTCTGACAGTTTTTGCACAGTAATTTTGCAATCTAGATTTAAGAAAAGATGCATTTTTTTCAAAACATACTTGCAAATATTTGTTTTTAATAAATTGAACATCTTTACAAATTTTTAACTATATTAATTTTAAAAAGCGTAGCTTAAAAGTACTCGGAAAGGCGCTTCTTTTAAAAACGAAGAGTTTCGATTCGTTAATTATCTCCAGAAATGTAACCAATCCAGAAAAGTTGACCACCATTGCACAACTTTCGGAATAAATTATTATCGAAAAATTAAAACACCGGATAATAAGCAATAATTCCCGTTTGACAATATGATATCTGAACTTTTTAAGTTACAAGATATCGATTTAAAAAATAAAAACAAACAAACAAAAGAAAAAACAAAAATTTTGTTTTTTAAATTTGCAATTTTTTTAGAATTGCAACTATGTTTGAAAAATTCTCTAGGCTATTTTGATTAACCTATTAATATTTTTCAAATGCCTTTCAAAATTTGATTGCTCTTTTACATCCAATTAAATTTTGAAGTATTTAGAAACTTTATTTCAGGCTCTACAAAAATTGGAAAAATCCAAAAATTAAAAACTACAAAAAAATTCCAAATTACAACAAAACAGAAAAGTTGCAACAAGTAATACCAGTAGTATTTCTTTATTAGTCATTCCTAACATGTTAAACATTATGTAAAAACATATCTATTTATCGATAACAAATACAAAGTGATGTGTTAAAAAAAAATTATCGTAAAAGAAATAATTTAATTTTGTTTTTATCGCAATTATTAATATCAGAATTTAAATAATTCTATTTAATAATTATTTTTTAATTAATTCTATTTATTAATTCGGTTCGAATCCAACTTCATGTCCTTTTTTTTAACTTTTTTTTTTAAATTTAAATATGAGTATATTTATTTATTAATAATTATTAACCTCTGATTGTAAAAAAAGTTTACGATAAGTAATAATCTAATAATAACAATAAATTTAAAAAAATATCAGAAGTTGTTAATGAAATAAAATTTTTTGTACTATTCATTAAAAAAAAAAAAAAAGTGTGTAAATGTAATTTAATAAATGTATAAGGAAGTCACGTTGCCCACCGAGCTGGTCTAATGGTTAACGCGACATCGCAAATCAGCTGATTTCGAAGTTGAGAATTCTAAGGTTCAAATCCTAGAAAAGCTAGTTATGTTATACGGATTTGAATACTAGATCGTGGATACCGGTGTTCTTTGATGGTTGGGTTTCAATTAACCACACTTTTCAGGAGTGGTCGATCTGAGACTGTACAAGACTAAACTTTATTCACATTCATCCTCTGAAGGTAATACCTTACGGTGGTTCCGGAGGCTAAAGAGAAAAAGAAAAGGAAGTCACGTGTTCGTGTTGTCCACAGCAGAATTTTTTTTTGCCGTCCTTCGTGGGGCGAGTGGTGGCGTCTCGGCCTTTCATCCGGAGGTCCTAGATTTGAATCCCGGTCAGGCATGCCATTTTTCACACACGCTACAAATCATTCATCTCATCCTCTAAAGATACACCTAACGGTGTTTCCGGAGGTAAAAATAAAAAAAATGAATGTATGATAATTTCTGAAAAAAGAACCACCATTGCTTTTAATAAGTGATCATTGAATTTCTCTACATACTACAAAATTATAAATAACAATTCAATTACTAGTTATTAAAATATTTTTAATAGACCTTAATTAGAAATTACAAAATATTATTACTATAATTCATAACTTATTTGAAATACAAAATAATGAAAATTATACGTAATGAATTTTATCCTAAGGAAAAATAAAAACACATAACAAAATTAGAATCTATTAAATAATTTTTCAATAATTATAATGAACATACATTTAAAAATACCTGCCAGAAAAAATTACCTTAACCATAAATTTATAACTAATTTTCGATAATCTTAATAATAATTTTGTCCACAGTTTTTTTCGCAATAATTATTTCCAAGTATAAACAACTTTTTAATTTTATAAGAATTTCTAGACTGGTCTTTTTTTTTTTAAATAAAAACTTAAAAATTTTACAGTGGTCACAATAAGGCAGCGAGATATTATTTTAATTATCTACATCTAATCTTTTAACAACATAAAAACATGAAGAGACAGAGTAAATAAGATTGAATGTTAAAAGTCCGAGTAATTTCATAACATAGACTGTGCCTCAATTAAACGAGACATTCATTATCGGTTAGCAAGCGAAGTAGACGTCGCAGTAGCAAAAGAACTATAAGGAATTTAAACGACGAAAAGAAGGACTGTGGGAAACCTTAACGCTGGTACACGACTCTATATGTTAACTCATTCAGCCAATCGGAGAACAGATTCTCTCAACGAAGTCGACTCACGATTGCGGATCGGTAATAATCTAAAAAAACGTACGTGCGTGAGAGTGGACGTACTTGCACGTTTATAAATTTGTTTTTTTTCTTCTTTAATTTAAAATGAATGACAAATATAAATAAATACGTTTAAACTATTACAACTGCTTCTTAAAACAGAATTGTGTACTTTAAAATTTATAATCCTAGCACACAAATGTTATCACAATTTTTGACCGTAATTTACTATATCCTTTTTTTTTTAACCTCCGGGACTACCGTAGGGTATTGCTTCGGATGAAATGAATGATTTGTAGCGTGTATGAAAATGCCATGACTGACCGGAATTTGAACCCAGTACCTCCGGATGAAAGGCTAAGACGCTCTACCAATCGCGCCACGGAGGCTGGCTATTTTCTATATCAGAGTTTACATATTGATATTAAAATTAGAATATTTTTCTTGTTCTAAACGAAGAAAGAATCCATTTTTTTCTTTAGTATTAAATCGCATTAAATTGATATGATTTTACAAATATTAAAAAAAAAAAAATCAAATAGACTTATCTGTGAAAACTCACTGGTTTTTTCTAATAAAACAATAGTTTTCAGAATTCCTGAAGGAATCTTCTTCAGTTACCGAAAAAGTTTTATAATTAATAAGAATGAAATTTTAGAATGAATCTAAATGAAATTATCAATTACAAATGCTGGTCACTTATAGGTGGCCAACCCTTGCGTAAGTGGTGGGAGAGTATGCGTTTGGAAATCTAAAAATACAATTTATACAGCGTTTACTCAAAACTAGATTTTGCAGGCATTTTTACTAATTAAAAAATTGAAATAACAAATTATTTGTGAATATTTTATCTTATAGTTGAAGAAAAAAAAATTTAATTATTAAATAATCTATTATAAAATAATAGTGATAATCGTCCTTCAAAACATAATATTAAATAAAATAGATTATTTTTTTAAATATCGAGATATTTAATTAAACGATTTTAAAATAAACTCATTAAAATTAAAATAAATAAAACTTATTTTCTAATTTTTCAATTACACGACTGCACTGTATGTTTAAAAAAAAAAATATATATATATATATGTCTGGATAATTACTAGGAAAAGAGTTAGAGAATGACGTAAGTAACACCTTATGATCATAAGGTGTTACTTTGTTACTTCTGGAATGCGCGATTACATACTATATTCTACCTCAAATTTTCCAAAAAATTCCGATTAAATTTATGAAAGTACTTTGAAAATCAGAAGGACTTCAGGCTGCATTTTTTAACAATCCGATTCTACGTAATGAGACTGCAAACAAATAAATTTTTTTTTAAATCTTCTAACGATAGTGAAAAAATTTTCTATAAGTTCTTTCAACGTAAAACTTATAGCTTATTTGAAAGAAATCTGCTAGAAAACCACAAGAGACACGTCTACAAAATAAAGAGGACAATGGGCCTGAAAAAGTGAAAAGGCTTCAAAAAGAATCACAGGGAGGAACTGAGAACTGTTTTTTTCTTTTTAAGTCTGTTAAAATTATAAAATAACGCAATAATTTTACTGAACTCAGAAGCTATTTAGCTTGCTAGTAAAGCTACGAACTGAAACTTAAATTACACGATTTTAGTTATTTTATAAACTAAAATTTACTACCAGTCCACTAGAAACGTTTTTCGAATAATTTATTATCTATTTTATTGAACACGTTGATCTTTAATAAATGGTATCTAGCAGATACTTATTCCAACACAAAAAACTGGTATTACAGTACATATTTTAAACCAGAAAAAAATATGAACGGGTTATGTTCTTAATTTACATTGCAAGCGTTCAAAGCTGTTTAGGAAAATAATTATGTACATACAAGTTACCTGGAGAACGAACCTAGTAGTGCGAACACAGGTGATTTATACTATTTCTTCCTGTGATTTATTTCTAATGTACATAAGTAATGAACTTTACTTGGACGAGTGCTTTTCTTATATATGAGGTACTGAAACTTTGTATGTTTTAATGAGGAGTTTCGTCAAAGATCTCTCTTCACATGATTATCACGTGACTCAATTTACTTATGGTCCTCTATGAGGTAGCAACCGTACTTAGCAACTGTGAAATCTACCTCCGCCTTCCGGCATGCCGAATGGAATTTTTTTTGTCTTCAGTCATTTGACTGGTTTGATGCAGCTCTCCAATATCTAGTGCCAACCGCTTCATTTGCAGTATACACCCTACAGTCTATATCCATAAAAATTTATTTTACATATTCCAAACATTGCCTGCCCGCACAATTTTTTCCATCTACCTGTCCCTCCAATATCAAAGCGTCTATTCTAGAATGTCTTAATAAGTGGCCTATAAATCTGTCTCTTCTCTTAACTATATTTTTCCAAATGCTTCTTTTTTCATAAATTTGCCGTAACACCTCTTCATTTGTCACTTTATCCACCCATCTCATTTTTAATATTATCCTGTAACACCACATTTCAAAAGGTTCTAATCTTTTCTTTTCAGGTGCTCCGATCATCGAAATTCCATGTATATATATTCCAGATATACTCCAAACATATATTTTCATAAATGTTTTCCTAACGTTTAAATTAGTTTTATTACAATTCATCGACAAAAAAGTACTGTCCCTGACTGTAGCTAACACTTTATCATATATTATCACAATACATTACATTTTATCTGACCCAAAAGCTGAGAAACATCCAGACAACATTTAATTTTGACTAAAAACGAGAGAGAGAGAGAGAGAGACATATTATCGGCATTATTTTGATATGAAAAGATGTAGTAATATAGATCTAGTTTTGACTGACTTTTGACTGACAGAAATACGAAATTCTTTGTAGGTGATAAATTAACTTAATACCAGTTATTTTTTATGTACTTTTAAATCCAACAGAGATATCATTATTATTCCATAGAATAAGTAACATATTTTCCTGGAATTGGCAATTTTACTAATAAATTTTTCTACCTAAACATCGGTTATAATGACCTAAATCCGTCGGTTTAGCGAGGAATTTAACCTCAAGATCACCCTGGTTCGTTAAATATATGTTAAAATAAATATATTCAGCAGAACATATTTTAATGTTGGAATATATAATAATGTCAATGTATATATATAATGTTAGAATATATGTATATTTCATATAGAATATATTTATTAGATTTTAATGTATAATATATTAATTTACTTGTAATATATATATAAGATAAAAATAATAAATAAAATATTTAAATAAAACTAATAGAATAGAAAAAGCTGATGGTTTTATAAAAATAAAAAAAATTTGTTGGATGGGATAAATATTTAGGATTGATAAATTTATAACTGATATTATTTTGAAGGAAGAGAAAGAAATTAATAATTTTTTTTCTGAAAGAAAGCTAAAATAGATATGTTTGACACTGCTACATTACTGTCAATTTAATAGTTCATCCATTTAAAATAATAACTTCTTTTTTTTTGTGTGTGTTTAACCTCCGGAACCACCGTTAAGGTACATCTTCAGAGGATGAGATGAATGAATTTGTAGCGTATGTGAAAAATGCCTTGCCTGACCGGGATTCGAACCCGGGATTTCCGGATGAAAGGCCGAGACACTACCATTCGCACCACGGAGGCCGGCGATAACGAAAATAATAATTGGAGTAGTTTATTCATACACAGAACACGATTTGGAATTTGGGTTATGTATTAGCCAAACTTTTTTGTTTTTTTAGATCGATGAATTAATTCACCTCACCACAGAAGCTTACAAGGAAGCTTATACTTGGTAATATGAGATTGGAAATTTATAACATATGAAAAATACCCTATCTGACCAGAATTTGAACCCGAGACCTCCGAATTAAAGGTCGAGACTCTACCACTCCGTCAAGGAGATCAACATAACACCAACTTTTCATAATCCTCTTTAAAAAAAAAAAAAGTTGAAATTGTCTCGAAGAATGAAAAAAAGTCGAAGAATGGATGTTATTTTTTCAAAACCATGATCTTATGCATGGCTATGAATTTTAATAATTAAACATTAAAACTTATTTGGAAAATGCATTTATGTCTCGAATATATAACTCGTCTTTTGTTTATGTTTTCTTTAAAGGTAATTCGATTTTGGTTCAAAATCTTTGTAAAAATTTAATAAATATTAAACCAATAATATTTAATTCTACTAAATAATTACTAAATAACTTCTACAAAATATTTCACCTATTTAATTTTTTCAGATAATAGGTAAGTAGTACACCAACACAGCATGATAATTTAAATAACATCAAAACAAGCCAATTATTGTAAATGTATTTAAACATAAACCGATCTCATTAATTTTAAATTTAAACTTTTGCAACAATACTTCAAATAAAATTGTATAATAAATCGTTTTTAAAAACTTAATTCAATATATTTCAGTGGTCTTTCAGATCATCCTTATTATTGCTGCTATTAACACGATGGTCTAAGCTAATATTAATAGTGGTTTTTATCTTATAGTTAAGCAGCCACGATTAAGAATCCTGTCAAAAATTAATTGATACATTTTAATTATTTAAGTAAAGATAATAAAAGTTTTCAAACATTTTCGGTTCACAGATAAAAGAAACGGTTACCGATTGAAACTAAAATTTATTTTCTAGATCTAGAAATCTAAGGGAAAAATGATATTACGAGTTACTTCTCACTATGTTAATTTTCAATTTATATTATAGAACTCAAAGTAAATTAAAATTGCGTTAAATAATTAATTACTTGGAGGGATCATGTAAGGGATAAAAGGAGATTGCTTGAAATTACATTTAAATGGATGTAATGGATATTGGGTTACTGATCTTAATTTTCTTTCGCCAAACAAGATTCTTCTATATAAGGATTTCTTGAATGCTTACGGAATCGGGGCATAACCAGTAACAACAGAAAAATGGAGCTCATTCAACGGTTCCAAAATAAAATATTACGCAACATAACACCACAGTCGTGGTTCTCGAGAAATACTAAGATATATAGGAATTCTGTATTCGAGAAGTTGAACGCTTAGTATCAACATATGTGGCCTTTTTGGCAAAAAGAAATTGATTATCTAGCTTTGAATTTACTTGATAACAGTGAGGATGTTTGCAGGCTGAAAAGGCTCCATGCGGTTTTTCTGGTTGGTGGACAATTATGATGATAGAGTTTGTTGGAGGTAGAATTCTAATAATTGTTTTCGTTTTATTTTAGGTTATTCAAATTTATGAATGCTTGCTTTTATTATTTATCAATTGTTATCTTAACATTAATATTTCATTTATTGTTGTTCTATTTACGTACCCGAATTGATTAATGGCTTGAAGATATCTATTAATAGTGTATTTAACTACATTATCAAATGTAACTGTTTTCTCATAGTTACTTGTATTTATTCAAATTACTTGTTTTATACTCGTTGTGGATGATCTTATTTCAAGTTATATCGAAGTTAATTTAAAAAAAAACAAGGAATTCAGCAAAAATAATAATAATAATTACACTTTAAATCAACTGAAATTACATTTATTTTTTAATCAAAAAACAAAAAGTACGAGCTCTATTTTCCTTTCAGTTCCACATCCAAATAAAGGATTGTTATAGAATGAAATAGAGGAGCATTACCCTGTAGTCATCATTTATTTATATAATTTGTAAGTTTGTTCCGTGTTACGTCATTAATGTAAAAAAACAGCCACGAAAACAAATAATTTAAACTTGGTGCAAGTTTAGTAAAATCGTGTGGATACCGCATATGAACAATTTTTCCAATTTAATATCAGTTTATTTAAGACATTTTTTCTAAAAGAGAAATATGAAAAAACGAATAGCACTGAAAAAGGTAGAAAGAAAGATCACAAATTTCGTCATTACCGCCGTGTTTTATTTGTAATAACGGGTCTGTTGTAAAATGAGATGAACATAATAGTAATAAAAAGTACATTTGCTACTGTGCATTGCGTTGCGCACAGCATAAATTGATGTCGTTTATTGCCAGTGTTTCGCGGAACATAATGAGAATGACTGCTACTATACCACACTGCTGTTATTATTAATACAATTTTGTTAGCGGAGGAAGAATAAAAAGAAGAAAAGATGAGTAATGCACAGTAGCGCTGATGAACCCCTCTCCTAGCCTACCAACTACTCTCTCCATAAGCTACTTCGTACTCCACACCACATCTCCCGACTGAAGACGGTATATACAGTAAATGAAACCGAGCTGAACGTTGTACAACGTTCATAAACGGTTCCTTGTCCTCTTGAAATATAAGACTATTCGGTATCTCTTTGAGACTGCGATCATTTTAATACGATACGACATGATAGTATATCGCACAGTTGCATAGAAGGAATGCTATATAGATAACAGTTCTTCCTTAGTTCTAACTTCGCCAGTGTTATGATTATATCATATCATATATTTAAATAACACTACATTCGTTTCTCCGTAATCTGTACTCTATAGAATACAACACAATACTAATAGCGTCATGTTTTAGCTGATGAATTTTATGTTTAACAGCTCGTTTTAAAATAACGGTAAAAAAATCTTGTGATGTTTATGTTATTCCGCAATCAATTTTCTCCTACCTCCATAATTAAATGTCATTTATACAATTTTTTTTTTAACAAGTAGGAAAATTAAAAAAAAGACTCCTTTTGTAATTAAGATTTTACAAGAAAAAATAATGAAAAATTATTGTTGATCTCCATAGCGGAGAGGTAGCGTCTCGACCTTTCATCCGGAAATATCGGGCTTGGATTCCGGTGAGACATGGCATTTTTCATTCATAGGCATCAGTAAAAAATTCCATTTCCATATTCCACGCGCAAGCTTCAAGTTTATCTTTATTTTACATTTATATCTTTATCAATATAATAAATCTTTTTTTTACCTTTTCCGCGCGAGATTTTGGCATCTATGGATCTATGGTTTTATTACATTGAACATTTATCACGTAAAAATTATTTCAATCAAGAATGATTAAATAAAATTAATAAGTTCGTTTTGAAAAGGTGAAAGAGAAATAATTAAAAGACTATATAATTATTTGTAAAGTGTATTACTATATATTTATCATTAAAATCTGCCACATTCTGATGTTTTATTTTTAAAAAACTTCTTTATTCTTAGGTTTGTCTGGGAACTTTATTCATACAATTTTACTCAGAATAAAATTCACTACAAGTGTTTTATACAACACTTTAATGTGTTTATCACCTATTTTACAAAGGTATTTTACGCCAAATATAAAATAATGTGTTTTTTACCACATCTTTTATCTTCTACAACAAATTTCCCGAAAAATACTAAAAATACAGTTCTGGGAGTATTTTTTTTTCAATACTTTTAGGTCTGATTTCACATTAAGAAAACTAAATTTACCTCTTAATTTGGGGCTCAAGAATTACAGTTCTGGTTAATTTTACTAAAGGTGCAAAAATCAGGGCGAAATCTTTCGCCAGCCGACACTCGCTAACGAAAGGTTTTCGAATGTATGTTTATATGATTTATCCTCTATATTTCCACTATTTTTCAACTGAAACTTAGTTACGTTCTTCGTGAATCACTCAGGATATATAATTTGTTCTTTGCATAATAAAAATATGAGTTAACTGTTTCAAATTTAGATTGTGGAGATACAACTGGTAGTCAGCTAATGTTTATATGTTATATCAAGCGTTTAAATATTTTCTGGCTTTTTTTTTAGTTTTATTTCATTGTACATGGTGAAGAGCTTAAGAGGTTAATTTCTTCGTGAAATGTTGAAGTGTTCATATCTTGTAACATTCGTTGGTGTCATATTTATTAGAGTGAATTTGTGATAATTCGAAGAATTTTTGAATGCAATGTCTAAAATATATCCACGTTCTACGATCTGATGTAATATTCCGCTGTAAACTTTATGCCCAGACAGATTTAAGGGTTTTTATGTGTATTAGTAATTTTTTTATTCTAAATTTTGATTTTTTCTAGGTTTTCATACATATGGATTTTTTTTATACATACATATTTTTCTAGGATTTTCTTCATATGGATATCTTTTAAGAACGGCGATGCCCTAAGCTGTGGTGAAAGTGGAATTTTCGAATAATGATTGAATACCTATTTCAGCAGTTAAAATCCCTGTTTTTTTAGATCCCTGTTGCTGGAAAGTCACATCTCTTTCAGTATTCTGAAATGAAATGCGTTTAGTCATTTTTCTTTTACGATTACTTATAACTACTAATATGAATTACTTACTTTGAGAGGTCCCTAAGAACCCCTTTAATACGTGTTTCTTGTCAACTTACTTAATGGCTCCACTTAGAGATCTGATTGTTGTAAATATATTGGTTGTTGAAAACAAATGAAAAAAATCAAGGTTTATTTTTTTTTACAAATGTACAATCTGCAAATGTTTTTAATTAAAAACTCACAGATACAGTTTGTTTAGATCTGTGCTTATGTTATGTATCACATGGATTAATATTATTTAAAAACACAATAATAAAAGTAAATTTTAAATTCAAAAAAGAAGAGATTTAGGAAAAGAAAAAGACAAGTATACAATTGTAAATTATTAAGATGTACATTGCGCATTTCAATTTATCGCTTTTGCTTGTTTATTGCAAACGATCAAGTAAATCATATCTCAATTTCATTGGTCAATCAATATTTTTAAGAACAACCATTCACCTACCTCGGATAATAAGTGAACGTGAAAGAGATTACTGGGGAGAAGCAAGATACTCTAAAACACTATCATTCCATCATGAAAACATTTTGGAATCCGTAAAGTAATTAAAAAAGTGCAGAAAAAAGTTGTAACTTTTAAACTCACCAATTTTTAGCATTACAAAGAAAATTAATTAACAATTCCTTTGCAGATATTACATACCTGAAACAAAAATGAAAAAAAAATTATATCGAATACTATAAGCAACAAGTTATTAAAAAATCGAACAAAGAGCTTACATACAAAAACTTTTAATACACAAATACCTTTTATCTTTGCTCTTGTCCTTGAGTCTCAGATCACACACATTTTAATGCATGCATATTAAATAATTATTTTATTTTCCATTGCCTAATTAAAAGAGAACAAATAATGACTCTTGTGTTTTCAATGCACCGAAGAAATTGTATTCATAAAATATTTCATCTGTTTATACATTTTTCTAAAATTATTGCTAATTAAAAATGAAAAAATAAGTACCTTCCAAGTAAAGTTATCAAGATTTACTTTCAAGTTTAGTTTTAAAAAATGTAATAATCACTTTTACGTCATAATAATTTTCATTAAAAAAATTTAAAGGACCTACCCAGAATTAATTAATGATAAAGCTAAAAAAAATAAGAACAAAATTGAAAGTAAGGTATATCAAGGTAATATATCTACTATAGTGATAGGCTTCTTTTTTAAAAATTCAAATCCTGTGTTTTTCAACTTACCAGAAAAGAATACAATACAGTAGAGTTGAAAATGAAAAAAAAAAAACTTTAAATAATATGACTGATAATACTTTTAAAATATATGATTTTTAATAAGAATTTGGTTAAGAACTTATAAATAAAAATACCTAAAAATAGATTCTACCATTCTTTTATAACGATTTACTGCCTCACCTAACGACTTTTTTCTAAATGAGATATTATATTGAAGGAAATAGTTTCAATTCTTATAAAAAAAAATAGGGTTTAATTTTTAAATAAATAATAATTTCATTTGTTTAATTATCCAAAAATACTTTTAGTTCAGAAATTTTGAAGTACTTTAAATTCAAAATATAAGGTTCTTTAACACAATACATTTAATTTATGCTAATTATTTTAAATTTACTGTTTAAAAAAACATCTACAATTATTAGATTACTTTTATTTCGTATAAAACATTATAAATATAAATCCACTTACCAACAAATATTTGTATACATTTACATCGTATCGCTTTCGGAAAATTACTTCCATCTTTAGGGCTGTATCGTTAATAATTATACATATAATAATAATTCACATAATAATAATAGACAGATAAATAAAAAAATATTTATATAAATATAAATGTACAAACAAGAATTTGTATAACCCTCCGGGTTGGTCTAGTGGTAAACTCATCGTCGTAAATCTGCTGACTTCCAAGTCGACAATTCTAAGATTCAAATCCTAATAAAGGTGATTGCTTTTATTCGGATTTGAATACTAGATCTTGGATACCGGTGTTCTTTGGTGGTTGAGTTTCAATTAACCATGTCTCAGGAGAAGTCGACCTGAGTTTGTTCCAGACTACAAATTCACTTGTACAGTCACACTGAAATGATAAGTTGCTAATGACTTTAACTGTTGATGCGACTATAAATAAAAGTATTAATATTTGAAGTATAATAAGTATAAGTATAATATTTGAAGTATTATTAATATAAGTATAATTAGTTAGGTACCTGAAGAGTACCTTAGGTACCTGAAGATGGAACTAAAGCGCTAGGATGTAAATTTATACAAATATTTGTTGTTAAGCGGATTTGTAATCTGTGTTTATAACTTTTTTTATATAATATATATTTTTTATATAATATATATACTAACGGGTCATGTTAAATATAATTTATTCTTATTTCGTTTATTTATTAATTAAATTATTTTCTCATTCTCTATTTGAAATTTATATTTACCGTAGTTGGTCTTCTTATAGATTAGTTTTATTAATACAGGTACACTCCTCAATATCAACTGCTACTGATGATAATGTTAGATAATCGAAGCAGCTATCTAGTTTTACGTTTTAATTTTTTTTTAACGTTTTCGGTTTCAAATATATTTCAATAAACATTAATTTTATCTCTTAATGTATATTTTTAAAGCGGAAAATGGTATGGCGATAGATTTAATAAGGTTGTAAGATAAATAAAATGCTAATTTTTACCATTGAGAAAGGTCGACATTTTGTACTAAATGAAATTATCGTGAAGGTCCAACAATATTAATATCAAATGTAAACGATATTGCCTTTCTACGGAAGAAAATTCCTCTTAAAATTCCAGTCGATGAGATGGACATGAGATGGAAATTTTCATTAAAAATTCTACAATTTTTTTCATAACATCCATCAGATACAGTAGGGTTTCTGATAATCCACAAAAGTATTCCGTGCAAGATATCATAAAGAAAATTATATTAGAGAAATTTTTACAATATTTTTATTCCCGCTAGGATTATCATAATTGATTTCACTGTTATTTTCTGTCCTTTCTACCAAAGTCATACTAACATTCGTAGCAGACGCATTTCTAGTATCTCCATTCTTAAAACTACTTTTAGTTCTGAGTCTTTTTGAGTTGGGATCGTCGAATAAACAGCGATGGATAAATAACTTATAATTCTAAAATTTAGAAAGGAAAGACAGTTTCCAAGAAACATGGAGTATACACAAGATTACACAAAATTTACTGACGTACGTAGGACAAACGGAACGAAGATTTAATGAACATCTTTTTTTTTTTTGTCTTCAGTCATTTGACTGGTTTGATGCAGCTCTCCAAGATTCTCTACCTCAATGAACATCTAAGATCATATAATTACGGGAAAAAAGATTCAAATGAAATTGAAAAAAATTTTATGGAAAAGGAAGATATACCCAATAAGTTGTAAAAAATCCACGAAATATTACATATAATTTCGTGGAATTATAAATAATTCCACGAAAATATTACATATTGTAGAAAAAGGAAAACGTTTAAATATACTACGAAAATATGAAAATTTTAGATAAAATTAAAAAGACAGGAGATAATTAATAAGCAAATAAATATTCAATCCGATGTAATATTTAAAAACCTAAAATTATTAAAATGAAGAATCAGAAGGATTTTCAAGAAACTATATAACCGTTAGAGCGGGAGAGGCAAAGCAGAAGAAGCCACTTCTATAGGGATGGTAAGTGGAAGGAGCTTAACATGCAATTTATTCAACGATCCCAACTCAGGAAAACTCAGTGGCTAAAAATAGTTTTGAGAGTGATGGTACTCCGAAACACGACAATTACGAATGTAGAGTGAAAAAGCTAGGAACGGCAGAAAGTAACAAAAATAAATTATCTTAAAGGACTCCACTTAGTGAAATTGCAAAATTTCGAAAAGGTAAATAAAGAAGATAATACAATAAATATTTATTTTGTGGTATACAGCAATATAGATCATAAATCATCTTTATCCTTAAGCAAAACTAAATCTGTCCATTTTTAAGTCTCTATTCATCTTCTTCAACAACCTAGAATGAATGCCTATCGAACTTGGGTGGGCTAGACAGCCATCCATCAAATTAAAAATATCTTCAGATTAGAAATATACTGATGAGTACCAATTCTTTCTTTTATAAATTACTACCCATTAATCCAATCACGAAAGAATCTTTTTCAATGTTTAAGTTCAACTTTAAAGAAAAAACGGTATCTCTAATTTGAAATATAGTTAATAATAATTGATAAAAGTAAAAATAAATAGGCTAACTTACATTATAATTATTTGTTTATGACATTTTTACACTAATATCTTATAATTTATCGGAAAATATTAAAAATAAAAAAACAAAACATTTATACAACGGACATTTCAATACGAATGACTAATGATTTAATAATTTGTAAAGTAATTATTGTAATTTGTTTTTAGTACTGCGTGAGACCACCCGCAATTTTAATAACAATCAACTTACAATCTTTTTGCCATCAAATAAAATGTTCAGTTAGTTACAAAAAAAACATACAACTTAAGATTTACTTATAACATAATCACAGAGATGACCGATATACCTCCTGTTCATTGCTTACTCGATAATAAATCTTCCTTTCACATAATCGAATCGCATATTTTTAATATAAAATAAACTTTAAATATAAACTTATTTAGAAATATTTATTAAGATACGTATTAAACTAAAAAGAATTATTAGTAATAAAATAATGTTACATAAAATAGTATAATAAATTTTCGAAATAACTTAATACCAAAAAAAAAAAATGATCTTTTGAAAAACAAGGAACAGAAATGAATATAAGCACGTTTAGATGAATATAGTATGTTTACATTGTGTTTAAGTAAAAAAAATCCATTGTATTACGTAAACTTTTTAAAACCGCAGTTCCTGGCCTTTTCCTGTGCAACATCTATCAAAGAAATACATTGTGCGAACGTAAGATTTAACTTAAATATGAAAATATTTAGAGTAGACTGTACGTTCTAGTATTTTAAATCGTGTCACTTCCGAAAATTACATAATCATTACAAAGTAAACCAAGAATTTCATATCAAGCTTACAAAGGGTAATGAGGAGTGAATTGGCTTCTTGTTTCCTTCTTCGAAGAACCGAATATATAGTCATATATTACCATGGGAAACCCATTAAAATGTAGATGACATTCAGCACTTCCAGTGACACATTTATATTGATAACCGCAGAAATTGGCTGCATAGAGAATGTCATTATAAAACGAGAAAGCGATTGTGATGGATACCTTGGAAAAAAATGAATTCAGATGTTTGCAGTACGTTACAGCATTAATAAAAGACTATGCTAGGATGGATAATGTGTTATTAATAAATTAATGTACATTCTTTCTATTGTGATATAATGGGTTGTATGTACTACTATAATTTAGTACGGATTGAGTTGCTATCGCTAATTGAACTTGCTACTACGGAACGATGTCGGATACGAGTGCGTTCTTGTCGAAGAGCGTTTGTTAGCCTGTGTGTGGATTCGCGAACGTTCACACAATGGTAAAACATTATAAATGATTTTAAATCCTTAGATTTAAAATCATTAAAATCCTTTTATTTTGGGAAATCGTCACCATCACGACAAACGTTATTGACTTCGGAGAAGAAGGCTTTTGCAAAGCTAACTGTTCTTCATGCGTCACGCAGTGGGGGGTCGAGCACTCGAGCTGAGACGAGTGCTACTGTGAAGGCATAGATTCAACGATCACCGATGAAATCAACGCGCAAACGTTTTGCAGAGTTAGGCATACCAAGATCGACAATGCGAGACCACATGAGGAAGGACTAGAAAGTTAAATTTTTTTTTCCAGCCTGTTAATGAGCTGAGTGACAATGACCTCGATTAACGTGTTTATGCGTACTAGTTATTGCTTGAACATTTTCTGAGAGCAAACAATAAAAAGAAATCACATTCTCAGATAAGTGTGCGTTTTATCGAAGCTCTTGTAACCGAAATGTCTTTTCTGAGTGAAAAACAATCCTTACTTTTTTGAGGCGCGAATAATAAACACAGTTATCTGAGAGTGATCGAAGAGTGGTTGCTTCAAGAATTAAAGGCAAAAAGGATCGGCAAAAGGCAAAATGGACGCTACATTACCTTTCAGCAAGACGGTGCTCCAGCACATTTGACTTTGAATTTTCGCAGACGCCTCAATGAAATTTTTTTGAATAGTTGGATCAGACATGGGTCAGAAGAGTTACTGGCTTCATTGCCTTGGCCAGCAAGAAGCTCTGACCTCACACATCTGAAAATACACTCAGGGGTTTTGTAAAAGAAGGGACCCGAAAACGCAGATACGTCAAAAACAGCAGCTTCAAGACCCTGTTTGGTCAGCGTTTGAAATGATTACCCCTGATATGCTGTTGTGAATGAATTGGACGTAGAGGTACATACAACTGTGCTGTGAAAATGGTGGAACCCATTTATACAGATGGTTTAGATCCATAGAAGGTAAGCTGCATCTACCCCCTAATAATTCATAGCGAGCGTAAAGGGACTGTCCGCTTACCCAATAGAAAAAAATTTGAAAGAAGGTAGGTTTGCACAGGCCGTACTAAACAAAACAAAATATTTTCAGTGGTTTTTCAGAGTTGTTTTCAATTACCTTCATTCTTTACTTGCCAAACTCAAATTTTCCTACGCATAACAATCTCGATTATTTTTAGCACTAGGAAGAGTCTACGGACCAAACAAATGCACTGAACTCGCTTCCAAAAAAATATTGTAAACGGGAAATCGGTCAAATAAACCTACTGAAAACGTTTTTCAAATAGATATAAATTTGTGTGCAATTGAATTTCATTTCATGCAAAGTTTGAATTCTATTGAAATGACTGTTAGATGGAACTTTTATTGAATTTTTTATAGTTCTTCTACTTTAACGTTAAAAATAATAAAAGATTTGATATGAATTTATGTTTTATTGGCATTAAACGATTTTTAAAACAAGACGTAAATAAAACATTATATTATCAGTAAACCATTATATTCGTGTTCAAAAATCGTTAATCAGTATAAGTTATTTCGTTAGTTTCCCCTTTAAATTTCTATATACTAAAAATTTAATAATATACTCGTATTTACCAGCCAACAAACTCAAAAAATCATTAATTATAAAATATTATATAATAATGTTAACTCACGACCTGATTAGTAATCTAAAAGCAAACACATATTATTAACTAGCACATAAATACTTCCTTTATCAATGCCAATTACATTTTGCATATAAAGCAAGGTAAATAGCCCACACTGAATTATTTTATTTACCTTCTCCACATAAAATAGCATTAATAAAAGGTGTTTTACACCTTTCGCTATTTAATTCTTGTGAAGTAATTCCAAAGTAGGCAATAAAACGTTGCCTGTGAAAGTTAAAAAATAAATAAATATTTAACTACTTATAAAAAATTATTGTTAGGCTAAATTGACATGTAAAGTTACAAAGTAAATGGTAATTGTTACTATTTTGTTTTTTAAGTAACAAAACAAAAGAAGTTTTTACTGCTAAAATAAATGAAATCATGATCACTATCGTTTAATATTTAAAGAATTATTCTGGATTTTTAAGATATGCTACTAGTCCTAGCATTAGGTTAGTTCACCAGTACGGTGGAGTTTTTTGAAGTGAAAACTTTTTTTGGCGCGTTGTGCAGCACACTTTTGTGATAGACTTACGCATGGATAAAAAAATAGCTGACTCGTAATCAATAAACGTCAAGAGACGCTAAGTATATATATAGGATATATAGGAGAGAAAGACATGGAGAGAGAATTTATACACACATGCGTATAATATATATAGAATAAGAGGTGAGAGAAAAAACATCGATGATCATCGGTGATTCCCCATATACTTCTCTTTCTCTCTTTCTGTATTATTACGCATTTGCGCATACACGTTTACATCAATATACAGCAAAGAAGACGTTGATTCCAGTTCTCTTTCTTTCTCGCGCTCTTTTTCTCTCTTTCTGTATACCAGTAAGCCTATCCAAATACATTAATACAGTACAAAAAGACTGTTGTAGTTATCCGGAGCACGTTACTTTGTAGCTACGGTTGTGTATACATATACTGTACGTACTGTGTTGTTTGTTAAACTGTTTAGTTAAAATTAATTATTTAAATTTAGTGTAAAAATAACATAGTAAAATATTTGTGAAGAATAAAGAAAAAGATAGTAAGTATAATAAAATATTAATTAAAAAATACACACACACACACACACTCAAGCGCGCGCACGCACGCACTCACACACACACACACACAGTTTATTACCACACAATTTTTATTATAAAATTATTTAATTAACCATTACAAATAGATTTCTTAAGTAGTTTATTAAACCCTTTTATTAAACCCTCGTATGTGAATAATCACATACATTAGAATCAGCAATAGAATCTAACATAATTATTAACCAATGATCGGTACTCCTTGTTTTAAATTTTCACTTCTGTTGACCAGTCCCGTGACTAACTACTTTTTTTTTATATTTGTCATTAATAAAAAAATTATCTAAGTAATTTTTATTTATTTTATTTTTTATTCACTTCGTAAATCTATCTCTAAGTTCAATAATTAAAATGTCACTACATAATGGAAACGACGCTTTGAATTATTATTACCTACACTAAAAAATAGAAATAACTATTAGATATTTTTATAGCTTATATTAAAATATTACTAACTGTAAAGAAACAAAAACATTTAAATCTATAATATTTTAAATCTAGCGTATACACATTAATTCAAAACAGCATATGAGATACATTCTATTTATCGTTTATACTCGTACATTATACAGAAATTTTATTCTTAGGAAAGAATCAGTATAGCATTTACCAGAACTTAAGAGTTGGTTTTAAAGACCAAAATATTATTCAATCTGATATAAAGAGATAAAAAGGTTAATTTCAATGCTAAATTAAGTGTGAAATTAAAAAAAAAAATCAGTACCTACTTCTTTTCTTCAGTCATTATCTCATCTAGTTAAGGGCTTTCAACAATTTTATGAGAAATACATAATACTTTACCAAAGGTATAATAAACAGTTCGAGAATTATTTTACAGAATTTTTCTGTGATGGTATTATAGGATCCAGGTTCAATTTCAAGATGATGCATTTTATGATGATGTTTTTTTATCTGATGATGAATGCCGACATACATACATCATTTGCATTTGCTTGATAAAGGAAGTATTCAAATCAAAGTAAGAAATTTAAGCTATAATTTCGGTTTATCAATTAGTTGATATAACAACTGAGACATGGAGGATATGAATTCTTGATCAATGTTTTCTGGTAATTACGATTAAATAACAATATTCTTTCCGAATAGATCATCCTGCATGTTACGTTCTTGTATGTATCCAATATTATATGATATATTACGTTTTTATGTTACGTTCTATGCGTTAAGAACGTTGAAGGTAGACACCAACATGGTAGGTTCGTTTTTGATATTCGATTCGAGTCATATTCATTTACGGTAGAGAATCTGGGCAGGAGCCTGTACAATTCCAGACGCTCGGTCAGTAACAAGCATTATTTCAAACTCGTAGTACTTCAAACAAGTTAGTTGCAACATATCACTCATAAGTAAAATATTCATAAGTCGTTTATGTCATTATATAAGTTTATTATTCATAAGTTCAATTACGATACAAGAAAATTATACTACTCAAGATTATACTATGTTATACTATTATGCCTTCAACGTCATTAACGCATATACTACAGTTTATGACAGTAAATAATCGTCTAACCAAGAAATGGTACTTATTCATATAAACAACTACATCACATCAGCTACTATACATAATATATATATCTTAGTCCTCCGTGTATCCATAAAACGTAATCATAATCATTCAAAACGTAATACAATCATTCTACAACTTTACATATTTGTTGGTGTTATAATAGATATTGAAGCAATTACACATCTTTACACTGCATATGAACTACATTTTTCTTTTGCCGTTCAGGTTCTAGAACCACCATAAGGTATTACTTCAGAGATTGAATAAGGATGGTATGTATGAATGAAAATGAAGTGCAGTCTTGTACAGTCACAGGTCGACCATTCTTGAGATGTGTTTTTAATTGAACCCAACCACCAAAGAACACCGGTAGAACACCCCACCGATCTAGTTTTCAAATCCGTATAAAAGTAACTGCCTTTACTAGGGTTTAAATCTTAAAACTCTAGACTTCGAAATTAGCTGATTTACGATGATAAATTCACTACTACGAGTAGACCGACCAGGTGGGAACTATTCCTAACTTAAATTACATTTAGCATAATCAATATAATCTCAAAATATCTAAAAATAATTGAAAAAGTAAGAAAACTGAGCAACAGTAAACAGTCGGCATTGATAAAAATAATGACAAAAACGAAAAAATCGTTAAGTAAAAGAATGGGTGATAAAAAAATTTAATTTGGAATATTGTAACCAATTTGAATTTTTTAGTTGAATAGAACATAAAAAAAGAAGAGATTATTAATTCGAGTAATGTTTTCTTTTTTTTTACGTTCAAGCCTTATTCACGAAAAATTTCATCGATATCGATGTTTCCTTTTTATTCTTTATAAAAGTTACCTGATGGTTCCATGGAACGTTCTTTTAACTTGCATAAGTGAAAAATAAAAATCTAACAATGGATCCAACCCAGACGCGAACACACATACACACCAACCCAGATCCAGCGAACATGGAAAATTGATTGGAGAAAAACAAACAAAATAATAATAAAAATACATTTTAATAACGTAGAAAAAATTTAACTCTTGTTTAAATTTTGACTTATTGAAGTTCCAGTCAGATTAAGGGTTGGTAAATCGTTGGCTATTGATTTAGTGTTTCAGATCTCAAAAAGTCGAAATTTAAGGAAGATTTGCAAAGCATAATTTTTTTAGTGCATGTTTATTAGCGATTTTAGAAATTGTTTTTTTTTACGTTTTTTCAATTTTTGTTATTCAATAAAATTCATTTTCATTACCAAGACAGTTATTATATGTTATTAATCTTAATTTTATATATATATAAATTATTTTGTTAATCCTTTACAACCAATTTTTTCTTAGAAAAATAAAATTCATCATACGCCTAGAAATCTTGACTTAAATTGCTAAATAAATGAAACATAATGTACCAAATTTACAAGTATACTTTTAGGCAATTTGTCATTTGAATAGGTTTATTCTATTGTCGGTTCTTTCTATTCTGCGCTAATATTTTTACTAACATCGCAAAGCCCTATTACTTGCTTAAATTTTTTCAATATTTATCCTCTCTCCATTCCTAACTCTATACATATATATATATATGTATCACTAAAATAATTCTGAGTGCCTGAGTGTATGGATCATTCTAACTTACTGTTCATTTTTTCAAGATTCTTCCACAATTTTTTTACTATTTTGTTCGTCTTAAAACCTCGTCATTTTAACTTTAAAATTTTTCAGTAAAATAACTAAAAAATAGTTTAACATTATTAAAAAAAAAAAAAAAAAAAAATACAATTTATTATGAATTTTATAACCTACCAGAAAATATTAAATGGAAGAGGAAGGATCCCTTTATTATCTGAATCAAACCAGGTTGTTTGAGAAATTTATAAATAACTTATTCAGTTTTAAAATATTCTCTGTTACTTTATACATTAATTTTTAAAAAATTGTATATCACAACATAAAAATATTAATGTAAAACAGTTAAAAAAAAAAATTAATTATAGAACGTGTTTGTCGCTTCTGTTAAAATAAAAAAGAATGCAACTTCTTATCGATTGGAATATCTGACAAGTGTTGGATGCCAAAGAATTTAAGAATCGGAACTGAATTGCAAAATAAAATAAGTACATGGGAACAGAGAAAAAAAAAAAAACGAAAGAATGTTGTAAAACGCTCAGATGATTCGGGTGGGAACGACAAACAATACATGTTACAGATCACTGTCAGTTTGCGTCCGGCTCGGTGTAGTACAGTGTAAGGAAGGCTTCTTGCCAGATGCACTTAACATAAAATGAGGGCGGCTCGGAATGCAATGGGCTAGGCAGTGTGTTGGGTGCCGGGCGCTGCTGGGCGATGAGGCGTGCAAAGCACCATAAACAGAATGTCTTACGTCACGTGATGTGGGCTCAATCAACCATTTTCATTTTAAATTGAATGGCAAGTAATTTTCTATTGTTATATTTTGCATAATTATGAAATACTGGAACATATAGTGTAACACTAATAAGTACGTAACAACAAGCAAGACCGTACTGACTGTAATAAATATGTTAAATGGCACTAGGTTATTCTGTACGGGCTGCATTAATAAAACATAAAAATGCGTTTAACTAAATGCAAAATAAAATCTATAACATTTAATGAACGCTAAACGAGAATACTAGAAAAAGTGAGGTCAAGAAATAAAAAAATTAAAACATATTTATCGCGGCTGCCATATAATTTTATCTTGGAAAAACAATGTACAAAATTTTTAATTCTTATCTGTGATAAGCTGTCTTACAAGATACAGTATTATGGTGTTTTTAATTAAAATAGTACACTTTAGATAATAATTAATGACGGTTAAATCTGCAGAAAATTTATATTGTAATAAATAATCCACAGTTTTTGTTTTTTCCTCTAAGAATATCAATTATTAAAACTGAAATTAAAAAAGAAAAACTACACCTGTACAGTGAATATAAGGAAGTGATTTCATAAAAAATTATCAAAGATTTCGCTTTACATTCTGAATGAAATCCTATTTGATTAAACGGCAGATAAAAAGGAATATTATGAGAAAATCTTTATGAATCTATGTATGATTTTCTTATTCAGTTAAAGAAAACTGTACTCCAATTTCCATTTGAATTTCACTTTGAATGTGATTGATTAAATTACTCCAAAGCGAATAAGTGAACTATTTAAATGCTCGATACTTATTAAGAGAATATTAGAAAAATTGTGGTTTAATAATTCGATTATGCTATACAATTATTATGATAACAATACGACTCTAAATTATAATCTTCAATTAATATTATATAATCAAATGTTTCACCAAATCTATTACATGTTTTTTTTCCTTATCTGTTTAGCCTCCGGAACTACCGTAAGGTATTACTTCAGAGGATGAATGAGGATGATGTGTATGAATGCGAAT
>JAAAKQ030183568.1:0-12218 GCA_010016005.3 Zanna intricata | reverse complement strand
TTAAACATTTTAATTTTATCTGTGATATTAGTTGTAAGTTTTAATATATTACTTGAATATAAGTAGTATTTAGTTTTAGTTTTCTATTAATTTTATAATTATCTACTCAAACTATTAATTTTATTCCGGGCGATAATAAAGTTAAGACGTTTTCCGCCTACCAAAAACATAAAAAAAAAAAAAAAAAAAAAAAAAACTTACGTCGGTGACGCCATAGAAATTCATATAAACAAGAATCCAACAAACTCTATTATCCATCATTAAAAATTACATCATTGTTGTTTATAACTTGTATATTTAATGTAAATTAGATGAGGTAAGCGAGCGAAGCGAGCTTAGGTTAATGTACAATTCTTCTTATATCGTTAAAAAAAAAAAAATAGAAAAAACTTTGGAGGGTAAATTCCAAAAGAATACTAAAAATTTATACAAGCTACTAAAGTGTATTAGCATTTATTTAATAGAAAACATTTATCCTGTTAAATGATTTTTCTACCTTAGCCAGTAGAAATTTTTCATTTCTATTTAAGGGAAGTAATAAAAGATAAGAATTTGTCATCAGTTATTAGATAGCTAATTTCACCGGTTAAATGAAAAAGATGTACGAGAACTATGAGATCAAATAAAAGGTTAAAGAGAAGTCACTTCTCTACATGAGATTCTGATCCCTTAGGATGTGACCTGAGGGAGCCCACAACTATTAATTAAAACTGTTTCAATAGATAAAGAAAATAAATAAATTCCTGTAAATTAATTAAAATCTAATCCTCAATTTTGTACTGGTTAAAAAATTTAATTTAATGATACGTATTATGTAAATACCCACTCATATATTTTTTAATTAAAAAATAAGAATATAAATATTATAAATCTTTTAATTTCATATTTTTTTATTTTTATATATATCTAATTTATAAAACTGCAGTTGAAAAAATTAACAATAAAGTTGTTGAACTTAATCAACATTTCTATAAAACATATTATTTAATATTTTCTTCATAATGATTAAGTTACGGATTTCTTTCTTCCTTTCCATCTTTCTTATTATTATTTTTTTTTTTTTAATTTTCATTCAAATAAAAATACTTGTATACTGTTTTAATATAATTTTTTAAATAAATTTATAAAAATTCCCATGTTTTTAATCCTTCTTTAAGCTGCTTAGGATGCTATTGTAAGGTGTCATAAAGTATAATAAAAAAATATTGAACTGAAAACTTCTTTATGCACGCCGTGAACTTTTGGATAGCCACTGAAAAAGTCTATGTGTCAGGCTCTGAAATGAAACGCTCATTCGTGTGTACTCGGTTGAGCCGAGTTTCGCCAAACAGGGGAAACAGTCTGAGTACTAAATAAATATCATCCGTAACATTTTGTTATGATGTGCTGATTCGGGTAATGTCGGAGGAGTCGAGTTTGTCCGAGCGAGAGACAAGTCAGTTGTGTGTGGCTTCTATGCTTCCCTGTGAGTCTTTTTCTGTTACTACGTTTATAATGATTGTTGTTCAGTGTACGTGTACTTATTCGTGTAACTTTTATTCCCATCTTTCAGTGTGTATACTTTCTGTATGATCATTCTAGTAGTGAAATATATTATGAAGAATAATAATTAATCATTGTGGATGTAAGTAAATTTATATATATATCTTATACATATACCTGTATATGGGATTCGATAGACATAATATTTCAACGTATACTTTTCATACGCACATAGCTAATTTAATGTACTTCGTACGTAAAGTATTTATATTATATATATATATTTATATATAAAATACACTCATGTAACTACTCAAATTCCGAAAGATATAAACCTTTCTTTCAGTGTCTACGTTAAATGCATCATTTTAATGCTAATAAGTATAAGTACATAATTGTAGAATTCATGTTATACTGATGAAAATATTACTAATTTATTCTTAATTCCTGATTCGTCCAAGTAATTTCATCCATAATTTTTTTTTACCTCTGGGACCACCGTTAGGTATTGCTTCAGAGAATGAGAAGAATGATAATTTTTGTAGCGTATGAAAATGCCGTGCCTGACCGGGATTCGAACACGGGACCTCCGGATAAAAATCCCAGACGCTACCATTCGATCCACGGAGGCTGGTAATCATCCATAATATTATGATCATTATCTATTACTTCGAAACGATTACGATCGCCATAGAAGTTATAATTTTGGCCGTGCGGTCTTAAGCACACACAATCTATTTTAATTACATAATTTTTATCAATATAACAAACATTTACTTGAAACTGTTTTTTTAATTTACTTATATGCTAAAAATTATTTATATCGAAAATCACTTTTTTAACATTTTATTTATCAAATAAATGTCATAAAATTTTATTTTCAAATAAATAATAAAACATTATCAGCCGATAGTATATAGATACATTCAAGAATTAACAAAATGTTTCCTCTTTCTATATTATTTATTAGAATTTGTAGGCAGTTTGTAAGCTTATAATAAAAAACGAAATTATAACCCATATCCTATTGAAGGCATCCTTTCGAAGATACAATTTTTTTCTTGAATTAACTCATTTCTATGTATATGAGTTAAAACAGGCAAAGGTTAAAAAGAATTTAAAATTAATGTAAAACTATTAGGAGGAAGGTTAAGTTAGAAAAAACTTTTTTTGAATTTATATTATTTCTATTTAATTCTGATACTGTCCTTTTTGATAAATTAAACAAAGATTTACCAGTAATTTTTTTCATTTAATCCAATCTCCGTAGTAAATATAAATTCCTCATACCAAAACATCGGATTATTAAAAATAAATTAATTCAATCAAACGTATTAATTCAGAAGGTATTATTACATTGAATTTGAAAAGTTTAAGTTAAAGGTGACCCTAAAATATAAAGCAATTCGCGTTCGTGTTATTCTACACAAATATTAAACATACACACAATTTTGTTTCAAATGTTACTACTTTCGGAATTAGGGTATATCCTGAGGAAGACGCTTACCGTATGATACAGATCCAACCGTACCTCAAATAACCCTGCCGTATCTTGCCTACCAGTCATAATGATACTCATATTTTTTCCTGGACAATGTTAAAACAATCAGGCTGATTATAAGTAGATCTTTTATTTGTCATAACACAAGAAGTATACAAATAAATTAATTGGGAATGTCAGAGAGATTTCCTGCAGCAATAGTATTAATATCTTGAGAAAAAAAAATGTTATAGGGTCATATATTTACCTATACCTAAACTAAAACTATAGAAATCCAAAAACATATTGATCTTTGACTAGGTCCGGCATTTAATAATTAATATAAGGTATAGAATGGCCGAAATTAAGTCACTTACAGAACAAATTGGAGGCCGCCTGAATTTAAATAATTCGACTTTTATCACCTTTTTTTATCACCGTACTATAATTGTAATTTTAATTGTACAAAGTTCATGGAATCGCGAAAAATTGTCTGACTTCTATTGTAATCGCAAAAATTTTCGATTTTCAAATTTTAACAGAAATATCTATTTTGACCATCCCTGAATCCATTTTGACTAGTTTTGGCGTGACATCTGTATGTGCGTATATATTTATGTAACTCAAAAACGATAAGCCGTAAAATGTTGAAATTTTGGATTTAGGACTGTTCTAACATCTAATTGTGCACCTCTCCTTTTGATTGCGATCGACTGAAACAAAAGTGTCCAAAAAAGTATAAAATCCAAACAAATTTGGATTCTGGACTATTTTTTAACTGCAGTAATAAGCCCTTATTGAGAGCTTTTCAACGATATATCATAAGTGGTAATTATTTTCGTTGGTTCCAGAGTTATAGTCAAATAAAAGTTTAATAGATGAAATATTTGGATCTTGCAAGGGTACACATGGGTTAGAATCATATTTCATTCCTTTTCTTCTTTATTTAACTTTGTTTTTTTAATTCAGGTATATTGATTTATTAATAATTTTAACCTCTGATTGTAAAAAAAATGTTTACAATTCATTAAGAACAATATAAAATGTTTCATATATTTTGTATATGAAAAAATATCAGAAGATATTAATGAAATAAAATTTCATGTATTTTTCATTTTAAAAACATGTATATGTAATTTAATAGGCGTACACGGAAATCATGTGTTGTCCACATCAGATTTTTTTATAATTATTTTTTTTGTCTTCAGTCATTTGACTGGTTTGATGCAAGTCTCCAAGATCGCTACAATCTAGAAGATCTAGTGCCAGTCGTTTGTCTGTTTTTAATTTTTTTTAATTTCTCCTACATTATCGGTTTTCCTGTTAATAAATAAATGCAAAGTGTATTGCAGTTTATTAAAAAGTATTTTTCAAATTTCGTAGTCGATCTGGTATTTTTATGTCAGAATGGTTGTTAATTAAGCAGGTCTCTGTTTTATTATATCACTAGCTTCCCGTCGCAGCTTCGCCCGCGCTATATTTTTACTTTTTTCCCCTTAGCGGACAATATTTTTATTTTATGTTTTTAATCAAGTAACCGGAGGCAGGTGCAGCCCGTCAGACATATACTAACGTTGGCAGTGGTTGTGTCGGTTAACCATAGCGCCGTATAACTTCGCACCTATTAAATAAATCGGAATTAAAAAAAAAAACTGTAAACGGTTTTTAAATATTTATCTGAAGAGTATTTGCAAGCCAATATCTACTGAAGATCTCCTTTAGCATAGTCGGGATTGTGAAAATCTACAATCATTTTACCGTTCTTCGTCCCCTTTCAAGGTCTAATTGCAAAAATCTAGAAATTGATTTATTGACATGAAGATTATACTCACCAAAAATCAGGTTGATTTTTCCATTTATTACCGAGAAATTAAATAACAGCGTTTAAAAAAAATTTTTAATCAATTTTAACTCATGACACTCGGAATGAAACTCAAAAAATGAAGAAATTGGTTTTTAGATGGACATAATCAATCAGTTCAAACGCAATTCTCACGGTTAACGCAATTACTGGACAGTTATTATTGACTGATTATTTCATGAAAAATTAATTTAAGTAAGTGATTTAAATAATATTTAACAATAAATATTTTGATAAAGATATAACATGTAAATAATAACATTTAAGGAAATCAATCAATCTAATCAGTAGTTATTTTCTGACTATAAACGTTAAGTCATAAGTATTCTTCTTTTGTTGGGAAGATATAATGTATATATTCCCCTTCACAGCTCTTAAAAAGGAATATCTTCGGTTTGTGTTATTAATGAATGGATAAACGTACTTCAACAAAAAAAAAAGTTTTCATTTCATAAATATATTTCTTTTACAAGCTTGCTTCTTAAATATAAAATTCCCTACTTTTAACGTTACTACATGTTTAAAACATCTAGTATAGTCATTGTAACATAATATGTATAAGTCTGTGTACGAATACTGAACAAACACTTTTTAAATTAATAATATAATCAGCCACAGTTACTTGGAGATTATAAATAACACGTTAACAAATAAATTGTACTAAAAACGTCGGCAAAAAAAAAATACACATATGTTCGTTTTCTTATTAATGATCAGTGCTGTATTAATAACAGACCATATGCTTTTTATATTGATTATATGCAATATTTATTTTAGTAGAATTTAATGATTGCCGCAATGTGTAAAAAATATTCATAGTGATTTTTTTTTAAAACTTAAATTTGTGTTTATCTCTAAAGACGTATATATTCTTCTTTTTTTTTAATTGTTCGTACAGAGGCAATTTTTATTTAAATTTAGATTTATATGTATTCAAAAACTTGACAAGTCTCCTTTTCTATCAATAATTTTTAAATAATAGTAACCTACTTACTATATTCATGAAAATCTCTAAAAATAAAAAAAACTTTTCTTCTACATTATCATATTACACCGTATGACCAAAAAATAACTTCACGGATTTAAATTAAATTTAGTTTTAAAAATGTATGGTGACTTTATTTTACGAAAATACAAATGTGTTATTTTTATACCTGTTATTATGTCGTAATAACAGCAACGTTATTATATCGTTATCGCAACGTTTATAGCTCGTCAGATGTCACACAGATTTTGACCTCATTGTACAAACATACCAGTATGTCAACAGGAATCGCTTCCACGGCTGCTGTTAGTCTTTGGCACAGGTGGAGCTTTTTTTTTTGTATGCGGTTTCTTTTAACAAAAGAATAAATTTATCTTCTCTGCATATCCAGTCTTTTAGGAACCTGTCGTTGAGCGCGGTCTGCAAAACTTCTGCATAATTTGGAGAGGACCCATCCTGTTTTTTTAAAAATTAGGTCATGTATATTTTCAGTCTGCGAAAATACAAAGTTTTCTAACATGTTCCAGTACACTATGACCATAATAATCTTCACATGAAAAAAAAATGCCAAAACAATTCGATTATACATATCACACCAGATATTCACTTTCGGATAGTTGCGGACGAAGTCCATAGATTCGTATCAGTCCCATATTCGATATTTATGGCGATTCATGATTACATGAATATGAAACGTTGCTCCACCAAAAAATAAAATGCACTGCATAACTTCAGCAGAAATGATATCTAACATAGTTCAGTTGTACAAATGAATTCTTTGTGGCTAATCGTAAGATTTAATTTCATAAAGACCTGCGGATTATAAGCATGAAGTTTCAGTCACTTCAAAACATCATTATGGATAGCGTTTTTCGGAATGTTCAATTAACTGAACGATATGGACTTTGTAGTAAAGACAGTCACAATTGAACTTTTTCTGTGTTTTTGGCATTTATTTTTGCCCTTCCTGTTGAGTATCCAAACGCTTGCTGTTTCCAAAAAGCGTCCACCCCACTTACTTAATTCTTTATCACTCGGAGAATTTGTACGATAGATTCGCGTATAACTTCTTTATACGTCAATCACTAATTTTATTTCTAGTAATCAGTACACCGCTAGTGCGTGTACTGATTGCAACGACAACGTATTAACCTCGGCCTTATAACAGATTGGCCTATGCAATAGTCCAACGGCGTCATAAAATTTAATTGTTATCGCTTCTAGATTATTCATAAAACATTATTGAATACAGTAAAATAAAAATTATAATAGTTCATGAAAGCTCGCTGTTCTTTTTCAGACTCCAATTAAAATTATCTATTGAACAATAAAATCAGTTAATGACAAAAATAGGATAGTTTAAACCCTTATATTTAAATAATTTTTCTTATTTGAAGTGAGATTTAAATACAGTAAATTTAATTATGAATGAATAACCAGAAACCACCTGTCTACTGAAAGACGCCACCGTAATTTCAACATATTTATTAGGAAGTAAGATCAATTGCAGCAGTCTGCTCTGCGTAACATTTATTCATTTAATTTTATTTTATGCCACTGTGACATACATCTCTTATTACCGAAACTATCTCCAGTGACATTTTTCCCTCGTCTGACCTTCTGGGAATAGTTTACGCCAGATATCAACTTTTATTGGTAAAGAATATTCTTCAAATAAAAATTTCCTGTAGTTTTATATTTTTCGACTAATCATAATTTGGACTTAAGGTCGTTCAATTTTCAATATTCTATTTGAACACTTTTCACAAGTAAAAGCTGCTAATATTTTTGGTTAGTTTCTAGCCTTCTACTACTCGTCGTCTTTGTTTTAAATCTATATACATATATTCAAAATTATGTTTTATATACTTCATTTGTATTAACATAATAAAAATAGTGTTGTAAACTAAAATCTATAAATACTACTTATAAGATTTAATTAATAAAATATTGAAACAAATTCAATATTTTATAGTAATTTTTTTAATTTTTTCAACTTTTTTATAGTAATCTAGTAACTATGAATAATAGTAAAAGTCATCATGAAATATTTTCTTAACGAAAAATATATTTTAATGTAGTTACTCATAATTATAAGTTTGACAAGGTATCTGTAGTTCGTACTTTCAGTATTTTTTTTCAAGCAATGAAACTAAAATTTTTAGTAGCACTTAATTACAGTTAACTTCAGATGAGGGAAATCCCACAGTTCAAAAGTTTTTATACTAAAACTTCTCGGCGAAGAGAATTTCATTCACTTCATAAAAAAGAAGCTTTAAAATTAGACAAGATAATTAGTTTTTGAGTAAAAATATAATCGAAAAATTCGAAATTGACATAAGTTTATTTCCCAAACTCTTAGGACAACATAGAATACGTTGTGATTATAAATACAGCCTTAACGCTAAATGGTTCAATCAGCGTATATTTTTTTTTTCATCGAAGATTTAGAAATTAATTCGTAATGTACTTGTAGATTTAATTAATATAACAACTTATATAAACATAATATTATATTTATAAATATAACTTTTTTTTTCTACTTTTATGTTTTAAGAATAAGAAGTAATATTCAAATTTAAATTTTTACTGTTTTATTTCTATTCTTAGTTTAGAGTTTTGTTATGCTTCAACAGATTTAACTTTATTAATCTTCACCGCGCTACAGCCAAAAATAATAAAGAATCTTCTCTTTCTGATAAGGAATATTTAGATCTTTTTCATCAACTCAGATTTTTTGATTATCTTCTATTGATTATTGCGAAATAAAATGATTTGGTGTATCTTTGAATAAAAATTTCAAATATCCGAAAATCATAGGAAGGCTAAAAAGATTTTACCATTTTAAATATGGAGACTATAGAACCTTCTCCAATCAGCATTCTTACTTTATCTCGATTGTTTAGCATAAAAATTTTCATGAAGGAAACCCAAATGATCAAGTGATGGATTTTCATAAACAAAACAAGTTCATTAAAACAAGTTTTTTCCCCAACTAAACTACGAACAGTACTGTTAGAGAGTAACTGTAAGGCTAGTATAGTCGTTTTTAGAACTGTAACTGCATGAATGGATATAACTATTTGTCTGAGTTGTATCAATATCGAAATAGTCAGTTTTAAAATAAATGAAATGGTTAAATAAATGAAATAGTTCAAAAAATGAAATAGTTCATTTTTTGAACTAAAATCTGGAATTGACTGAAATTTGTAATAAGTATATAAATTAAAATTCCTGAAACTTGTTCAAAATTTTAAAAATTATTAAATTTCGTGAATAGGTACCAAACCCATGGATTATACACTACAATTATATGTAAATTTAAAAAAAAGTCATTATTATTTTCTATTAATCAGGAATTATGGGGGTTATCTTAATTAATCTTTAGATAAATGTGTAGAAATAATTTAGCTAAAAGTTCATTAAATCTACAATTTCTCTATCATATTTTCATACGATATTATTGGTAAGCAATTTTAAGATGTGTCTTTTAAAAAAATAAAAATTACCAACCCCTCAGTTTCAGTGTTACATGAAAATTATATTTTTATAAAATCTACCTGTGGCTAATCATGCAGCGTATTACTTGCTGATGTGTGTTCAAATTTAGTATATTTGTAAATTTTTGTATAAGTTAAATGTAATTAGAGCTTGATTTTTATGTTTTCAACAAATAAGATTTGAACATTCTGCTCGTACAGACGGCAAGTGTTGGGCTCTCGTCGACTAAAACCACTACCTCTTATACAAAATGTCCTGATACCCATCTTTTGGCATTATTCAGATCTTGCTGTACGCTTGCGGGACTCTTTCGGTGGGTCGAAGTATCTTGGACACATCAGCAGCACTGACGGCCGGCAAAGGCCCGCCAACTGCCTCTTTGCCCTGGCTGTCTTCTCACCCAGCTGAGTAGTAGTCAAGGCTGCATGGTTTTCTCTTTTTTTCCTATTCTTTCTCTATGTAACAAATAAGACATACTTATAATGACCTATTTAACCACATATTACACAATTTAAATTAAAAAAAATTGATAATAAAGATAGAAAATAGCACCTCCTGGAACATTTTATATTCACCATCTTCTTCTTCTTCTTCTTCCTCTGTCTCATAGTCATCTTCTGCTTAAATAATGCCCGGCACATTTCTGCAGCAGCGTTCCAGTTTTTTTGGTAGAAAAAAAGTATTTCGACAACATTGTCAGTATCCAACCTCCCAGGGACCGCTGAGGACAGACCTTTGTCTGTTCTCTCCCCATCTGTTGCACTTAATAAAGGTGTGCCTGACTATCCAGGCCACAATATACACATCCGGTGTCCTCTCCTCTTTTCCTGCTTGCCAGGTAGACACTGAACGCTCCATGGCCTGCCAGCAGCTGGATTAGCTAAAAGTTGACCTTCTCATGCCCCCGACAGACTCACCTATGTATATTTGAGATGATCCCATACATCCAGAAAGCCAGAAATAGCTTCATCTCATCTCTTTTGCTATCTCTCGCAATGCATTGCGTCCCAGGCTTGCTTCTTTGGACCTCTATAACATTAATGTTTGCTAGTTGACCTGATAAGAGTCAAAATTCACTTAGAATATAGCATCGGTATCTTCAGTAATAAAAAAAATCAGATAGGAAATAGTTACTCATTGACTGTTTCACGGAGTCGAACTTACTGACGTAAATCAGAGTGACAAACCTAATGTAATTCAGGTAATATTTCGTCCTGTAAGAGTCATATTTCTGCTCAGCAGTGGAACTGAATGTATAGTAAATATCAATACTCTCAGAAAAAGCAACTGTAGTCGGTATGTTTTGTTGAACCTCAGTGTTCTGTGTTCAGTGTACATGTAAGATGGCCTTAAAAAATCATGGCAAATATTGTAAATCAACAAATTAATGTATATTATTCTGTTGTGAAACAGTTAATTATATTCTCTGTTTTACCACAGTGGTGAAAATAAGCACACCATATTTGATACATATAACTCATCAATCAAACAAACACACATAACATTAATCAGTCATATTATTCAGAGAAAAGAGTCTTTCATGAAAAGAGTTTTCCTAATCGCTTCAAGTTTAATCTTATTAACAGCACAAAATGCTCATTAACAATACTAAATGTGTTGAAAAAATGCTGCGTAAATAATTTCAAGTAAATCCTTTAATAAGAGTCTGGAGTTATGATTTGTAATTTTTAAAGTCAATTTCATTTACTTTCGCTGATCTAGGAATAATTATAGAAGTTCTGAGGTTTGAAACTCGACAAGTTTTATTAAACGTTTTGTGGTGTGTTAAATAATTATAATTCTAGAGCTTTGTGGTCATTAAATAAATTCGTTCATCAGTAATAATAAAAGTTGATATAAAACCTACAGAAAAAACCTTTATTTCACGTATAAATCATTCAAGGTTTATTGTTTGTTTTATATCGGTACATGTTTGTATTGTACTCTCCATTTTGTTTATCAGAGTTATTTTGCTCATATTTGTTATGAAAATAATTAATCTGTTTTTATTAATTTTAGAATTTTCTTCTTTGTAACAATTAAAATTCAGACATATGTTTTTATATACTTCTACATTATTTAAAAATTCTGTTAATCCTACTACAGCAACTGCACAATTTGCTTTTAATGATTCGTCAGTAAACAATTTTAAAGTCTCTAAAACATTTCGACTTTTTAATAACAAAATTATTATACTGTTATTTGCTATAAAGTTGTTTTTTTTTTTGTACAGAAAAAGAGTACTTCATTAATTTTACAAATTAATTTTAAAGAGTACTTTCATTAATTTTTTATTATTATTATTATTATTACAGTTATGGAATTGTGTTAAACATATATTTCGAGAAAGATGAGATCAATTAAATAGTTTGAAAAAGTTGTAGGTCTGTTTCAGTTACTGAACTCTAAATCAACTGATTTATAATCCAAGCCGGTAGAACATTTCACTTTTTTAATACTGAGTGAACAACTTAAAAAGTGCTTGAATTTTCAAAATGAACACTTTACATAACTTCCAGCTCGAAAAATCTACAACAAGAATAAATTTCTCGTTGTTAATTTCTAAAAATGAATTAAAACAGTTGAATAATCACAAAACTTAAAAATTTTCTTGCACAAAAACCTATGAATTAATGGATCAATTTTGAAAACGGTTGGATTTAAATCAATAAGGAAATAATTTAAAATTTATTTACATATAATAATTTTTCGAAATCATCAATCGAAAACCGCACAACTAAACTCAACTAAACTAAAACAGGCCCAAAGAATCACCTGGCCTACTTATAAAAAGAAATCCCTCTCCATCAATTCCAAAATACGACACTATAGCTCAGTAGTCAAGCCAGAAGCCACATATGCCTGCGAAACTCTCTTTAAGCTAAACACCCAGTCAACAACCGATAAAC
>JAAAKQ030183524.1:0-12219 GCA_010016005.3 Zanna intricata | reverse complement strand
ACTCCAGGCCCCTACTGGCCGAAGCTTTCAGGGCTCCCATGCACTGATATACATGGGCACCTTACTACATGCTTGCCATCGCAGGGGGCATGCGGACAGTGGAGGGGCCTCCGTCACACCTGCAATAACATCGACCCACGCCACCACATCGCCAGCTCTAAAGGCAGTATTATCCACATCCAAAATCTTATGTTATAGACAGATCTGCAGGTATCCAAAATCCCAATCCATTATATGACCTGCATTATATGCAACCTTAAATAGGTTGCAGAAGAAACTCAGCCGAGAAACAAAACTCGGAGCCCCGTTAGCCAGCTATAGTATTGTACGTTTGTACACCTGTTACCACCCTGGCTGTGGAACGTAGATTGAATGTTCCGGACATTGGGATTATCTATCACCAGTATTATTATTCTCACCATTATTTTACTTTCTCTCATAGTTATTGTATATATATATATATATATATATATATATATATAAAAATATAATATTTGACGTAATATTGTACAGCAAATATGATTATGCATTCTTATAAATGATTACATTCCATAAGGGCATAACAGTTGTATATGAGCTAACATGAGTCACAAGTTATTTCTAAAAATGGCATAGCCATCATGAAGAATAATAATCATTCCATGCCAGATTTACTAAGAAAAGTGGAGGACTGAAATGTTTGCCTTCTTTATTGAGTCAAACATATCAACCAACTTGGGGGGGGGAGGTCCTCCATGGGAGGACTAAGTTTTTTATAACGACTATTACATAAAATTTAATGCTCAGTTCATTCACAGAAATAGATTTTACGGTAGATGCACTACCTCAACAGGTTCTAGCAACAGCCTTTCAGTCAAGAAATAGTTAATAGAGAGCTTTTTCGATTTTGGGGGAAGGGTAAAATTTGGGAACAATATTTTTTTTAAAAATATAACCATGTACGTATGCATGTACTGAGCTTAATATAAAGTCATGTTTGAAAAATTTTAGAAAATGACCCTAATAAACTATCTACCCCATCCTGTGGAGATATTATCTTCAAACTTTTACCAAGAGATTTACCCATATTCACGAGTCTTTATGCCAAATTTCATCAATACTGTATTTCCAATCAAAAATATTAAGTTTCAAACATGTTTTAAGTTAATTTCTAACTCAAAAAACCTGTACCTTAATTTTTTGACTGATTACCATACTTTTACTTCTTGCACCTTAGATCTATCATTTTTATCCCAGGAAAGTAAAAGCAAATCAGTATAATCTAGTAAGTTGAAATTGCAAGTAATTTGATTCTGAATGTCCTCTGAGATAGTTCAGAGTTTAAAGACATCATATAAGAACATTTTTGTCCAATCAAGTTCAATGGGTATGGTACTATTTCATTGAAACTATGCATAATTATCAATCCCATGTAGTTTATTTATTAGTTTTTACAAACTGATTCTATCTTATTAATGATTACTAGAAAAAAGAAATAGTAAAATAATTAAAATTGATGTTAGATTAATGACAGAATAACTTATGCTCTCATTTTTGAAGTGATGAGAAAATATTTTTTTCTTAACAAATTCTTTAATAAATTCTACATTATTCTTTGATAAATTAGGAAACGTGTTTCCAACTAAAATTTTTATGAAGTCCAATCTTCTTTGAGTTATAACATTCATCTGCTTTTTAAATTAAATTAATAAATTCAATCCATATCAAGCTATCGCATTCAATATTTTATTATTATTGTAGATAAAGAATTTCTGAGATAGTAAATGCAAACAAATATACTTCTCTTACGAATATTCTAACAAAAATTTTATTATTTTAAAGGGTATATCAAATTCTTGAAAAATTTTTTAAATAATCAGAAGGCTTTGTTTGACCAATATCAATGCTTCTCTTCTATTATATAACCACATTATCATTATTGACAATAAATACAAAACATAATGTACAATGGAAATACCAAAAATTAAATAAACTTGACAAAACAAGATTGATGTCAGTAGATGTATGAGAGATAGTCATGAGTTAGTTTACTCCATAAAAAAATAAATTACTGGCACAGCAGATGGGAAAAACAATAAATACAACAAAACAATGTACTTACAAAAAATTTACCAGTGGTAAATATTAACCAAATGAATCAATAACTTATTAATAAATTCAGAAGAGTGAATTTATGATTAAATATATGAATTCAACTCAGTATGCATGATCAATAAATTAACTATAATAGTTAATAATGAAGGTCCTACATCACTGATGTGATAAATTATAAATGAAAATTCATTTTCACAAGCATTAGTTTAATCTAATCCTCAACTGTAAACAAAAAGTTATGTTCAATGACTACCAAACTTGACTGTATGGGCCTATTGAAGTAGAAGTGATTTCAATCAATTTGTAAATTAAGTCACTAGAATTAATAACCTCACTTTAATTAAGTATAATTTGCCACAAAGAATTCATGAAGAAAATGAGGTAACATCAGTGGTTTAAAGGAAATGAGGCATAAGCCTACATGTGTCATTATCAATTAGTGACATTTCTTTAACACATCATTTATTTATCTCTGAATCTTAAACTGTAGCATATTTACTCTTTATGATCCTTCTAGAAATTGCTTACGTATATTCAATTTCTACGTTTGAACACTAAGCATGCCATTTTTCACAGGATACAAAGTTCATTTTGTATCATAAAAAAATATGCTCAGGGTAACTGTAATTGGATGTAAGCCTGTATTTACCAGAGAGAACAAATAAATTAAATTCTTTCTCCTGTATCTACTTTGCCAACATTACCAAATATATAACTGATTTTATAATCATATGTTTGTAACACTTGGATTAAAAAAAAGCACTTCTTTTATTAATAAATATTTTGGGATTATTTTACAATTATATCAGGAATCAAAAGCACTTAATCCCAAGAAGGGATTTCGATTCAAGCACCAGATAGGTTCATAAACATAATTACACTCAACTATGTAAACACGTATCAAGTATGCAGTTACTCTAACAAGTCTTCATAACTTAACAGATCCAGAAAGCCCCATCATGGAGGAAGGAATCAAGGATCCATTTTATATTAATAAGGTATAATTTACATGTAAAGAGAACAAGAAATAAAGCAAATCTCACTAAAAATGTACTTTAAGATCCTTAACAATCATTAGATATCCCTCTTTTCAGGTAATTAGGATATACTTTTTACGTTGATAGGAGCACAAAAATATTACTGGAAAACAACTTTATTTGATTACCTGAAATATATGCTCCAATAGATTGCTTTAATGACTGAAATGTATGGGTACAAAAATATCAGCTATTGAAATACACCTTAGACTAAGCTCAGGATTCCCACTGAGAAACTTGTTTGGATTCTGCGCAAACTTTCATTAAAAAAATATAACATTGGTAAAAAAATAAATAAATAAAATCTATGTTATTTACAAACAACAATGAATGCACCTAGGATTTTAATACAAAGGAATACAAACTCTGTAAATGTATTTATGGACATGAATACATTTTTTATTTTTTTACTGTGACACTTTACTGTTGCATTACAGCCTCAAAAAAAGATAAAAACAGAAAATTATACTATTATAACATTTTCAGAATCTACCCTCTGAGTAAATTTTTACTCAGAGAGTAAAGATAATGAAGATAATGAGACTAAAGTAGTATATGAACATTTTGCCTATACAAATATGATTAAAGTTTCCTAATTTTGTAGATAAAAAAAAAAATAATAGTACAATCTAACCATGTAATAAATAGTCAATCCATCTGACATACGAATACAGTGTGAAAAAAATAACTTCACTGAATATAATTCAAGATCTTAGAAGTTAACTTAAACCAAGATCTTAACTAAATTTCAAGAAATGCTTATGGTTTTAATTTAACAAATCTCTTATTTTTCTTTTGACCCTTCTTGCACCACTATGACAATTTATATGTGTGTTCACTCATAACATTTTCATTTTATTCTATATTAAATTTTCACATGTTTGTTTTACATGTAATTTAATGAGGAAAATCATGAGGCAAAAATTAGCCAGAAATTAAATCCCAGACCATATGATCTAGAAGGCAACATGACAATCACTATACCAGCTGGCTGGTTAATCTTAATAAAAAGTAGTAGATGTGTTATAAAAATAGTCAAAATTATTCCATTATAAACAGTAATGTATTTATGTATAGATGTTTCATAATGTAATTTAAAAGGAATGTTTAAACATATATGTTGAATATAAAAATGCATTATCTTTTTTGGCAAATATTTTATTGTATGAAAGTGTTTCGATTTGTAAATCATATTCTGTATATAAACTTTTTTTGTGTGCATATTTTATATACATACATACATATTAATTTAGTATACAGCATATGGAATTAAATAAAGAATTTAAAAATAATCTTTTTTCTTTAAATACATTTCAATACATACGAATAATAAAATAATTTTATACAATTTACTTCATTAATAGTCAAAATTAAATAACTATTTTATTATAATTAATAGCTCAATATTAAATTTGAGTTCATATATATAATTACACTTAAGACATATTACTCATTATAAAAGTTCATAATTACTAAAAAACTTTGCAATTTAAAAAAAAAAGCCTAACATTACAAATGTCTGATTAAATGTACAAATAAATACTAGTATTATTGTTATTATTAGTAGCACAAATTACAATAATATGTAAAATTAATGCTTACATGAGAATAAATATTCGTTTATGAATAGGAATAATTATAATTGGAAGAAAAAATTAAATAAAATTAAATTAAACAATGCTATAATTGTCATAATAAAAATAATTGTGAATGAGTTGATTTTAAAACCATTTTTAGATACATTATAATTCCACATTTTAGAATTTTGTAGGCATTTTATCTACTTTAATTAGATAGAATGGTTATAGTGATTATTTACTATGGAATTTGTAAGCACCTATAATATGAATTTGTAACTGGTTGGAAACCACAACTATAATAAACAAACCTCTTCAAATCAAAGAAAATATTTTCTTTTTTTCTTAGTGACAAAAAATATGTGACACTTTTTAAAGAAAAATAAATTACAGCTCGTTGCAAAAGATTAATAAGAACATTTTTTATATAAAATTTTTGAGTAAATTAAAGAAAATTTGTATTAGCTAGCCACACATCCCACTTTCTTGCACATGTCTTGCTTTGTCTCTGTAAGAAAGCATGAATCTTTTCAATAAATTTTTCTGATGAAACACAAGTTTAAACTAAGGCTGCAGAAATCTAAAATTCATCAAGTTTCATAGTAATCCTGTTAAAATCTAATGATCAGTTCACTGAACACATTTAAAAATGATAACTTACTTTATTTGGCTATCTATCAGGTACAGGATAAATTAACAATCATAATATATTAAATAGAAAATATTACTTCAGCAAATTCATGATTTATGATGAAAATCTCTGATTCAAATGGGATAAAAATACTGAAATATATTTTACATAAAAATTATTTAACATTTTACGGGTACAGTATTACAATTCTTTTTTGTAAGATGATATTTAAGCAATAACGGTTACAAAACTAATGAAGAGAAGTTAAAATGGGGGGAGGAGTATGAAGAAAGGGATGTAATAAAGCAGGATTAAAATGTTACGTCTCAAGTAAGAAATACTGCGAAGACCAAATCAATCTATAATTTTCAATAAAAAAAAGCTATCACAAGAGATGCCTTAATGAACAGACAGTTTTCTAATTTATATGTGCATAAACACTGTTAAAAAGTAAAAGTTCTTATGTAAATATGAAATAGTAAATCTTTACATCCTTCATTGTTAAAATCTTGCAACTAATTAATTTCAACCAAAAAAAATGCACCAATGAGAAACAAAACTACATTTCAGTGGGAGTTCTGCTTAAATTTTTCTCCAAGCTTTTAATTTGTTAATTGTTAAAGCTTGAAATAAAATTTCATAACTACATATATATATATATGTACACAAACACACACACACACAAGGAAAAGTAGAAAATGGCTAAGAGGGAAGCAAAACCTGTAAATTACTTTACATTTTAATCCAATGAAATTTTATAATTTATATTTTTTATACTCAATTATGGAACTACTTTGAAAAAAATTATAAATTTCAAAACAGTTACGTTACAGGAAGTTCATATGGTCAGAAAAATAAAATAGGTCAAGTATGGTTAACATTGACATCTTAATGGTGCAAAACTATCATTGTTACTCAAGAACAAAGTAGCTTCTAAAAAAAATGAAACAAAAACCTAAAAAACTGAGACAAACATAAATAGAAAAAATGACTAATAATCAATATATAAAAATTAATTGATAATTAAAAAAATGAAACAAAATCAATGATTTTATCTTGTGTAATTGTAATTTTGTTGTCTTGTTATTTTATTTATTTATTTATTTTTTTTTATAAAAGAACAGAGAAATTTTACTCTTGTTGAAATAAAATAATTTTTCAGGTGATGGTGTAAGATTAGGTAAAACACTTACAACAGGTCAATATAGGGATAATCAGAATGACTAAACTAATAAAGACATTCTTAATGATCACAAAGTTGAAAATGAGATGAGTGCGTACTGTGCTCTTTTGAGGTTAAAGAATATAGGATGTTACTTAGAAGGTAAATACAGAAGAAACAATGATTAGCTGAACACAATTCACTTTGATAAATTAAATTAAACAATTCAGAGAGAAATAGTTCATAAATGAATAATAAATAAAATTAAAATTATTTTTTAGAAGTAAGATATGAATAAATACACTTTGTAGTTCAGCTAAAAAGTTCATTACAGATGTGTGCATTATATAACAAGTCCTTTAAATTAAAAAAAAAAAAAAGTTGTATCCTTACTATTTTGTATTGAATATTGTTTACTATATGGTGAAGTGTTTACAAGTCACTTCAAAATTAAATTTTAAATAATAAGGTATGGAAAACATAAGTAAATGGTTAGATGAAAAATCATACAGTTTTGTTAATATAATTATTTTCCTGCCACAAATATTTTAGATCAAATAACAATAAAATTAATATTATACTGTCAATTAAAAATATTACAAAATAAACCTTAAGATGATGAAAGAGTTATAGTAATCAATGTATTATTTGAAAAAAAAAAATACATATGTACAAAAATATTTAAAAAATTTAAAAATTATTAAATTTATTTGAATAAACAACATTATATAAGAAAGATGATTAAAATTCATATTAATATTACATCAGAATAAATAGTTTATTTGTTTTTCTAAACTTATCAGTTTTTATATTTTTGAGAATTTTTACTACAATTTATTAAAATAAAATTATCTTATTTTAAATGAAAAGATTCTAGAAAAAAAAAATTTCAACACAACAAAAGAAAAGTAAGATTTTTAAATATAGTAAACAAGATTAAGACATAAATAAATTTTTGGCAAATTATTTAAAATGATTGAATTTAAAGTGCATCATTGAACTTATACCAAGGTATGGTAAGTAAATTTTAGCAGTATATAAAAAATATGAAACCTCACTTATATTAAACAAGAATCCTCTGAATGAAATATGGAGATGACATACATTCTGATTTATTAGTATGCAGTACATCCAATAAAAAAAATATAGAATTATCAGTACAAAATTAAAAAAATAAAGTAAAATTCTAATGATGTAAGAATATTAAAGGTAATATTGTACCATTTATATATGCACAACCTATACTGATAAATAATATGTATCCAGTCTCAAGTTATCATGCAATTGTAATGATTTTTACCTAAAATGACAAAAAGCGCTAACTGTTCAACTTAATGAATGTAAGCGGAGGCACATCCACTATTACGCTTGATATGTGGTCAGTGAATATTGAAAACAAAGCCATTGGATAGTCAACATACTCACTAGGACAAGTATATAATAGCTGCATCATAGTTATGGCTCTACAGATCTGAGGTTCATACTTAGCATTGTCTGGTTAAGTCAAACTTGCACAAACAAAAATAAAAATGGGGTTAGGAGGATTTAAAAATAAGGAACATAAACTGTCAGAACAGTCTATTATTAGATGAACAGCAAAGTGAAACAAACAATCCCAATCACATGAAAGCTCCAGGCATGGGGTGACAATTCTAACTACTATCCCACAAGAAAACAGAGAATTTTTAGCCAAATCAAAGGACCACATTAATGATCAATGATTAATTTGTACAGACTGAGAAATTGAATTCTTTTGGACAACTATTTTTACTAAAAAGTAAATATTTACTATACTTATTAACTGTATGTAGTAAGTCCAAAAGTAAGTTATAAACAACTTAAAAGCAGTCAAATCTCCAAATGTAAGCCAGCTCCACGAATAGGTCGACCCTCTATTTTATGGGAGAAAATGTAGGAAATAATCTCAACCTATATACATGGAAAATATAGTACTTAAAATAAACAATGTTGTATGAAAAGAAAACAGTATTTTACAAATAATCAGCTAGGAGGAAATTTTTTTATCACAGCTAAAAGAACATCGTAATTTAGACAAACCAGGAAATATTTTAAATGAAGCTCTTTACATTTTTATTACGTTATATATTACTTAAACTTTTGAAAATAAAATAAACTGATCAGCTGAATCCTAGACCCTGAGAGTAATATGATTAAAGGATAGATTAGTGGTAGTAAACAGGTGGTAACATGCAGTTAATAAGGTCATACTATATTAGTCATTTGTCATACTGTTCGTATGACAAAAATGAATTAAGTGATAACTAGCATCACAGAAATGCATTCATTCACTATATTCTTTTCAGTACAATTAGCAACCATTATGATAGTAAAATGGTAACAACACTGATGTTAATACATGTTATATGTTACATAAAATTTCTTCCATTTACTGAAAACCAAAACACAATACTTCATGGTAATTAAACAATGACCTTTTAGCAGCCTATGCCACAAAAAAAAATAAATAAATGAAAAAAAGTAAGAAAAATAAATTTTATAACGGGATATTTTCAAATTTACAAACTCATCTCAGCTATGAGAAAATTTATTTACAACTACTTGTAAACCAGTTAAATATTACACTTCTGCAATTAATTAAGTACAATAAAAATTTCAACAAAAAAAATGCTAATATCAAAAATACAACTACATTAAATCAATAAACTTTCAAAATTAAATACTAACAAAAATAAGTAGAAAGTCAAAATTTATAACACATTTTTCTGTGAATATATACACAAAATATAAAATAAAAGCATAAAATAATTTCAGCTCATTCAATTCAATATAAAAACAAAGAAATATATAAATATATATTTTATTTATTTTGCAGTAGATTATCATGTACATCAGAGATTAAGGTATTTTACATAAAAGAGCTACATTTAAGAACAAATACATTAATTTATAATTAAACTCTTCAAAATTGGTATAAATAACATAAATATTAGGAATTGGTAGTGTATGAAAAGATGCCATGCCTGACCGGGATTCGAACCCAGGATCTTCACATGAAATGCCAAGATGCTACTTAGCCATGGAAGTCGGCTATAAAATATTATTCAATGCATCACAAAAGAATTACAAGAAAAATTATATAATAAAATTTGATAATATAAAATGTGCTAACAACCCATTTTCAGAATTCTATTATCTTTAAGTAGATATAAGAGAAAATTTTAAACTAAAGTGGAATAAAAAAATAATATTATTTCATGTATCAATCTATTTCTTAAAGATTATAAATAAAAGACAGATTTTACTTTTCATAGATATTTAAAAAGCAGTATATACAAATGACTACATTTATATATATATATATATAAATCCCTCATTAAAACAATTTGGATAGCAACGTTAACCACTGTGATTTTATGCAAGTATAAAACATTGTAATTATTAACTTGCTTTAAGCTAGAATTTTAGGTAGTAGTCATAGATCACTGCTTTATTAACTTTAAAAGCTGAAATTTTTTAATACAGTTCATATAGTCTTGAGAGAAATTTTTATTTTTTGTAGGGAGGTTAAATGTTTGCAGAAATAGAAAGTGAAATAAAATTAATTTAATTTTCATGCAATTATTTATAAAAAAAAATGTTTTTAATCTTAATGCGCTCCAAATTATCAACTATTTGAAAAATGCTAATTAGAATAACTTCACTATGAAATTTTTCAACCTTTATGACAAAAATCCATAAAAAAAAATTATCAAAATCATTTTTAAAGAACAAGTGCAAGTGCCGATAATATACTTACATTAAATCCATACAATTGGGCAGGATTTAGAAATAATCAAGGAGGATCCACGAAAGTCTAGAATTAGTTCAATTTTTTTTACATATTTCAAGAAAGTACTATTGATTGTGAAAAATATTTTACTTATTTATATATTACTAAAATACTACCTATTTAGACACATCTAGAATACAAAAAAATTTATAAAAATTAAATAAAGTATAAAGAATTCTGTTGCAGAATACACTCCTTGACATATTAAAACATTTATATTAGTTTCATAAATTTTAACACTAAAATTAAACTCCATAATAAATTACTTCTTATTTAAAATATATATATATATATCATAACCATCAATATCCCAAATTGCTAATGATAGAAAAACATTGTTTTTATTAACTATACATGTTTATTTGTTGTAAGCAACTATAAACTTTAAAAAAAAAAGTGATTTGAAAGAAAACATGATTTTTACAGAAATAATATAGAAAAGTTATCTGATAATAGGATTGATTTGGGGCAAGACAATAAATTATCCTAATCACTACCTACAGGGGTAAATCATCTTTTTTCAGCACAAAACTCATTTTCTTATTGCTTCTGTCCCATTATCAATTCTGCGGACTCACTTTTGACCTCACAAGATTATCCTTGCTGCGGTTACCAAAAAGTGAAGAGCCAGTACTACCAATATCTGATATGGTAAGCTATCTATGGACCAACTTTGTGACTATTTCCTGCCCAATGGCAGACTAGCTAATGGCTGAAATGCCAGTGAAATAAAGCCAGATATTTAAGATCTTAAATAACTATACAGGAAAAAATTCACAATCATACTTTTCAATGAACATAGTTAGAAAAGAAGTGTCTCAGAAATTTCTTCTTTAGCAAGTCAATAATGCAACTAGTTTCAAACGAACATCCTCCCACTTTCTAGATCCTGATGTCTTTTATTTTCTTACAACTTCTCTTCCAAACCTTTGAAAGCATCCCATCTTTCTTCCTTTTCCTACACCTTTCCATTTATACATCTTTCCTTTGCATTTAAGCCCCCAAAAAACATGTTCGTTTTCTTTATCAAATTCTACTTCTCTCCTACTCTTCTAAATAATACTCACTTCACCTTTTGTCTCTCCATTTCATTTTTTCATTATTCTTCACAGTTACATTTCAAAATTACCCTATTCTTTAATTCTGATTGTGCATAATTTGAAAAAAATGTTTCACTTTATAACAGAGTAACTTCAGAGTTATTATTCATAACAGTGTTGCCTAAAATTAACAATTAAATTTAATGTATTTGTCAAGAAACAGTTTAATTGTTGCACTTACACTTTGCTGTTAAGGGAATTTAATTTTTTTATGAATGCAAAGGTATATGGATTCTTTCATTTTATGTAAGTTTTTCACTGAAGAAATTGGTTTTTATTTATGTAATTTAATTTAAACAGATTTAAACCTTACTCTCATTAGTATCATACCACATTTCAAATTTTCAATATTTACAGTAAAAGATATACTTTGATACTAAATATATTTATACTGTCAACTCAATAATAGTGTAGTTGAAATATAACAACATATATTTATTTTGCCATAATAACTTTAAAATTCATTTTAATCTAATTCAATGTAATGCATTTTTTATTGTCTGCAGCTGTAGTTATATGAAGAAGTGTTTTCTGCATTCTCATTCAAATATTAGACTACTACTGAATGTGTAATAATTCTTCAAGATTTGTTTAATAAAGTGGATTTTTTGTAAATTTTTTATTGTTAAAAAATTTTAATAATATTATTAGAGTTTCCTCCATATTTAATTAAACTACGAGGTGTGATAAAAAAATACGGGAATGAATTTTTATAGCAGCAATTATTTATGCTGCATCTATTTCAACTAGTATGTCTCATACCTTCATATGTTGAGACAGGCAGTGACAAGTTTGAACACGTTCCGG
>JAAAKQ030183491.1:0-12220 GCA_010016005.3 Zanna intricata | reverse complement strand
GACGCAAAACGACAGTACTACCAACATAAACAAAAATATAACTAAATTGCGGATAAATATTGACTTACCCTCGTATAATTGGGAAATTGTTCTTTTTCCTTTAAATTGTAACAAGCATAAATATTATTTTAAAAAAAGATGTATGAAACATAACATGGTAAAATTTCATTTTAAAAACTGAAATTTTCCACTTAACGAAACTAAACTGCTAACATAATACCATTTAATATAAAGTACATATTAAATTCTTGTAAATACCATCCATTAAAATCCTTAAAAGTCATTTAATATTCAGAAGAAAGAAAATTAATCAATTTTTTTTTTACTTTGATTTTTCTTTTAATATTTTGAGATTATGCGGGTGAGATTTGATCGATTTTAACGCTAGATGCCTTTTCTGACTTGAACATAATAAAGAAAATGAAATATGAAACTTTTAGCATGGAAAAATGTCATGTTTGATCGGGATTCGAACTTAAACTTCTGTATAAAAAACCGGAAGACTACCACTTTGTCAACAAGATTGGCAAATTGGCAACCTAGTAATAGATTATTAAAATAAATTTTTCCCCTTTTTATTAATTATATATAATATTTTATAAATTTAAAAAATTAAAAAGTAAGATAAAAAATTTTGTAATTAAATTTTTGTTATGCATGAATGTACAAAATAATATAGCGTACGAAGTTCTACTTAAGATCGTTTTACTGATTAACATTTCGTCTCTTATCATCAAAACTAAATAATAAAGTGGAAAATTAAAAAATGTAATTTTAATTACCCGTTATTGCTAACAGTTTATTATTAATTTACAAGTAAAAGAGTTTTCAATAGGTTGTGATGGGTTATATATATAAGGGTAAAAGAAGGTAGTGCAGTAAGGGGTTTTTATGTTTAGAAGAGAGAAAGCGAAAACAGGTATTTTTAATAAAGTTCTTGGATGTAAAGAAGAAGCACGCTGCATTCTTGTTCTGATTACAGAAAGTTCAGCAAAATGCTTTTTCGTACTTGTTCACGTCTTCTTCAACGTTGTCTATCTATCCGACACGGTTTTCTTCCGAGTTCTTACTACTTTTATTCCCTCTCTTTTTTGCTCATCATCCCTTGATACCATAGCTAACAGCTCTTGCATTCCTGTTTCATGACAACATAAATATGCTTCCCTTCTTTTCTACTAACTCCTCATTTTATATTGAAGAAAAAAATCTCTTTTAATTCTTTTAACTAAACTCGTCTTATTTTAAATTCATTATAAAATGAAATATCTGAAATGAACTTGTATAAATAAACCTAAATTTTTATGAAATTATTAAAGAATTATGTTAACGTGCAATATAAAATATGTGGATTTGATGCAATATACCTTCCAAAAATAGGCCTACGTTTATTTGAAAATAGTATATTAACATCACAATTTAAAAAAATATGTTTCCGAATGTCTGAAGTGCTGATATCCTTATTTTGGAGGCTCATGCATCAGGGGGCTTTTTAATGACTAAAATATTTACTAAAATTAATTTTAAACAAATTTAAATTTTAAAAAAATATATATTTTTGGAGCTTCCCTTCAAGGAGAAGTATTAAGTTATTTTATCGTTAAAAAAAAACATTTTGAACATTAAAAAGTATGAAACGGAGGGAAAAAAATGTTCATTTTGAAGGCGCCCTTACTCAAAGAGAAATATTCAGGTAAAATTAATTTTTAAGAAAATAATCTCTAAGTCGTGATAATAATTTGAAAGGAAAATTTTTTCAAATTGTTTTTAAAAAATAAAAAGATACAATCATAATTTTAAATAAAAAATTAATAATTTATTTAGGATGTAATGAAAATTTATTCCTAATGTTTTTGTCAAGAAACAGTAAAGTGTAAGGGTTATAAAAAAATTAAGATTTTTAAATTTTAAATGCACCGGGTAACTTGCGAAACGGAATTAAATTTAAAATAGATTTTAAAAAAATTTGTTAGAAATTAAAAGAATATTCTTTATTACCACAAATCGTTGGAGTGGGATGGGCAAAAAAAACGTTTTCATTGATTTGAAGATCTATTGATATAGAAAATATAGATGCAAAACTTTCTTATAAACTGCTTTTCTGAAGCAAAATATAGCTAAAAAAATATAAATAAAATAATTTTACTTAATAAAGTAAACATTTTTGGTCATTTGTGATCTTGATAAAAAAGTAAACCTGCGTAAAAAAAAATGTATTTTCCTTAAGTCTCCAAGAAAGATTTGAAAGTTTATTTCTACAAAAAAACACCCAATTTTTTCAAAGATTTAATACATTCTTTCCCCTCGGAGATAAGCAATTTTAATTCAATCGATAATTCGATAAGTAATTTATTCATTATTAGTCATATTATGCAGCTACCGAATGTAAATCAGAGCTTCAAACTGGTCCACAGGCAGCCCCCTCCACTGTATTAAATTAGTATCCTACTGTCCTCTATAAAAATCTAATAAAATTCAACCTACATCCTTATAATTCAAAATGAAGAAGAAAAAAATCAAGGATGAAGAAAATGAGTTGATAGGGAGAAAGTACATCTACTCATACAAGAATCACAGTCACAACCCTCACTCAAAAGATTGCTCCAAGATTCTCAAGGTAAGCTGGGGCCTATCCTGTCCGTAATTTCACGGGAGATCGGGACTATTTTACAGGATGGAGCACCAATTCTCCTTAACTAGTTTAAATATATGTTGAAACAATGTTTTAGAATTGTTTTTTTTTTCCAGAAATTAAACAGCAACCAGAAAAGTAGGTCCAGCGTTTTCTAAAGGATCACCTTCACCCATACGCAGAATCCTGTGGCATGTGAAGTTCACACTAAATTACGATCAGTTCGCCGATAAATACAACATGGTCTTTATTAAATCTTATCTTTTTACAAATACATAAATAAACTAATATTAAATTTTATTAAACAGATTAAATTGAATATCAAACAGATCTATAATTACCGATCTCCGTAACAGAAATATGACATCCTGCCTATCATCCAGAGGTTCCAGGTTTGAATCCCAGTGAGGCATACAATTTTTTCTATCTATAAAAAAAGTAATATTTTAATTGTGAGTAATGCAACTTTATAGTTATTATGAAGGTTGACGCTCAATAATTTGAGCGTCAATATGTGCTGGGTAAAATGTATAGAAAGAGAGAGAAGGGGAGTAAATAAATTATGGGCTATAATGTTTTTAAATGTAATATGTAATTAGTTGAGGTTACATTCAAAATAAAAACAGGAAGGAGTGAGCGAGATGTTGTGCTAAAATGGAATCTCCACTTGAGTAACGGTCTATGTGTGTTGAATAGAATGAGGGATCAATTCATTCAGTCAAGAAAGGTTGCCCTCCTTACGAGAATCACCATGAAGTAAACAACAAAAAAGTAAAGGAGATTTAAATGTCCTTACAAAGGAAAACGTCTCAGGTGAACAAACCCTACGTTTCGTTTCCTTTAACTGAAACGAGAAACAGCTGTGCATTCCAGACAAGGACGGAGTCGTCCAACATCGTCACCCTTATAAGATTGTCTGTCGTGACGTCAGGGTATATATTAAACGATCCCTCTTCTTCATCTTGAGTTTTTAACAGGTGCATCTTTGTGAAATACACAATAAGGAGACCCTTCTGATTTTTCTTTAGATTTACGCCACGTAGTTTTAACAAGTGTTATTGTTCGATATAATAATATTACAGGTAAGCGACTCAATAAATAAAAAAAACCTTTCGACCAAATTTAAGAGGAAAACTTACACTTGACATCGAACAATTTTTTTTTTAAATTATCTTTCAATATTAATGCAATTATTTACTGTCTAAGTTACACGCTAATATTTCTATACTTTCTGTTTGTTATTTTTTAACTGCTTAGTAAATTTATTATCAAACATAAATAAATTACATGAAAGTAATTTATTACAGAAAAAACCTAGTCACTAATCATTATTTATAAAATCAAACAACTTTTGTTCTTTAGTTTTATCATTGTAATTGTCATCATCGCATAACATATCTCTAAAATTTAGTGAAACAATTTCACGTAAAACATAAAAAAAAAATTTACTTTAATTGTAGATGAATAAATTAATTTTATAAAATTAGAGGATTATTTTAGTCGTTATTAACACTGTCATCCAAAATAAACAAACTCTAAAACAAATAGTAGAAGAAATTTTAATAACTTTGGTTTAATATTAAGCTTATTCAATAAGCTAATAATTGAATAATTTAAAAGTATTTTTTTAAGCAATATCGGCGTTAAAAAGTTTTATATGATTTTTTTGCTTTTTTTTCATTTTTAAGGAATATTTTTTAGTAACAACCGTATACATTATGGTGTAATGGAACTTATTTGATCACCTCAAAATATCTTAAAATTTACTCTTTTTTTTTAAATTAAAATTAAGTATTAACTTGCTTACAATTATATTCTATGTAAGAAAGAAAAATCTTTTTTTAATTTTGTCGACATCTGGCCGCAAATACTATGAGCATGTATAAAAACATGGCGTAGAATTAGATTTATTGAATTATAATGGGGAGCAGTATGAACAAAAATATGTATAAGTGTGTGTGTTTTTGCGAGTGTGTGCGCGCGTGCTCGTATGATTTACCCGCCAAACTGGTACAGCTATGCTGTACGTATGTGAGAGATAGAGTATATAGTGTTGTTAGCGGGAATCCGACCAAAGCAGCGGGTTACACTAATCAGTAGAAAAAAGATAGTTCGACGTACGGTATATTCATGCATAGACAGACAGCTGGCCGAGATTTTTGAGTAGGACACGCGCCATAAAACCAGGTGCACCCAAGTGGAAGGGGAAAGGAGACGGTATATCGTACTGAAGAGAGTGAAGGGAAGCCAGGTGCCACCCCATGCAGCTGCATGCACATACTCTTTCATACAATCACCCTACCAACCCCTCGAACAATACTATAGTATACTACACACACTATCAATAGTCTATTGTCATGCACTATCCCTCTTGCGTATAAAAATCATTATCGTTATAGTATTCAAGCGTTCCCTTAATGAAACGCTTGCTAGATCCTTAACCGGAAAAAATACCATCGTCTCGCACATTGATCACTCAAAAAGAAAATCGAGTATACGGTAATTTATCTCATCACTTAATTATATATATATATTATACACATAAAACAACCTTGCAACAACTGGACACAGAGAAAATTGTAATTATTATTATTATTATTACTAATTTAATAGCAGTTATTTTTAAAAATTATGGAAAACAATTAAGTAAATTATAATAATTAAGTATTTAAGTATGCATTTAAGTAACAAAGATCAAAATGCTAATCAGAATTATAAAATTTCCCACGCAAAAAACATGATAAAATAATAAAAATTTCAACGATAAGTATTTTATTCTGCCTTTTATATATTATTTAACGCACATTAATGATATAATTGAGTTTTGCATCTAAACACAAAATGAATATTTCCCACGTATCCAATGATTGACATTTCACTCAAATATTACTCTATATATAACGACAATATGTAACAATTTATTAAAAAAAACACAAAAATTAAAACAAAACATATTTAGTATTAACAATAAAAAAATATCTAGAAAGGTGACTACGAAAGAAAATCTATTTATTAATACTTATATACATACGTATATACTTACAGATACATTTATATATTAAATGGTTCTGTAGCATGGAAAAAATTCAAACCTTTATCGATATTCAAACTCAAAAACTTCCCGTACGAAAAGCCTTTGTTTTCGTACGAAACTACATTACAAAACTCTACTTTTCAATACGTTTCTACATCTCTGATGTAGGAATCTTCACTAAATAATTCATAAAAATAAATTACTAACAGAAACACAGAAGATCATACATTAAAAAAAATTCATTATACAAACAAAAGTATAATGTACTGATCGTATATAAAACGCTATCCAATAAAATAGTAAATAAGTCCAAAATAACGTAAATAAATCACTTTATTTTTAAATAAAATCATTTTTATTATGTAAAAATATTCTATTTATCTTTTTATTTAATTTTTTTTTTAAATCTCTGCGCAAGTTTCAATATTTTTTTTTAATTTGGTTTGATATTGCTGACAGTAGATTCTGCAGATAAATGTCAACGATTCAACTTGTGTATCATAACCCACGCGATATGGCAGTTGTTTACTTTTACTTAAATATATAAAACTTAAAAAATATCATAAATATGTTAACATTAAATCTGATTATGGTTGAGAAAGGACAAAGTAGGACTGATTAATTACTAAATTCTAATTCTAACGTAAATCATCAAAATTATATAATTAAAAAGATTTCACAACAACAAATAAATCAAATATAAATAGATCAATTCTATTGCTACAGAAACGTTGTTAATAAATTCTCATTTCTGTAACAGAAGTTACAAATGTCACTCTTAGAACTTCTTTTGTCTTTTGAATAGATTTTAAGTTGATTTTACATAGGGTACCTTCACTTCGATCCTGTTATTTTGCCTGAAACTTTACACAAGCAATCTAGATTTCATGAAGACGGGTGGGGATTTTTCACGCTTTTGATTTTTTCGAAGTGCACATATAAGTTCATGTTAACTCACCTTTCTGTTGTAGATAGATCAATTACATTTTCATGTATACACCGATATGGGGTCGCGTAGATCAGTGAGATTTTAATAGCAGATCATACACTGTTTTCTTTAAAAGACTGCACTTCGATAGAGAAGGGTTGCGCCTCGTCCATCTTATTTACTTAGATCAGCACTTTTCACTATACATCACGGCTTCGCCTGCGCTGTATAGTTACTTGAATTTCCCGTCGCGGCAATCAGGGGATATTTAGCAGGTCAGGATTCGCTTCGCTTGCCCTTCCATCTAGCCAAGGGCTCTACCACATGTGTTCTTTCATGTGTTCATTAAACTCATTCTTGTGAAAATAATAATAATAAATAAGAATTAAAGCTTGTTCAATTTACAAAAAAATATCGGTGTATAGTAATTTCTTCAGAGCAATAATTTGTTCATTACAGGACACGAAACTTTGAATGATCTGAAGAATGCGTGTTCTAAACAGGCGGCTTCTATCTTAAAAATATTTATAACGCCTGGTTGTCTCCGTCCTACAACAGGTAAAATCTATTTTGCCCGATTCTTAGCGTTATTTTACAAACATCAGTAGGAGGTCACCGTATTTCGTTTCTTTTTTTTTTAATTTTACTTTTTTTTATTATATGCTTTTTAGTCAAGTAACCGGAAATATGTGCAGCCAGTTTCATCAATTATACAGAAAAATTATATCGGCTCTGTTGTACCAACCACAGCTAAGGACTAAGGCGTGGTCCCGTACGTACGCCTTCACACCCCTTAAAAAATGTAAATTCAGATAAAACGTGAAAGTGGTTTTTAGATATTTATCTGATGAGTACTTTCAAACTCAAATTTATTGAATATCTCATTTAGTTTAGTCGGATATGAGGAAAATTTGCAAGCATTATTTAAATTTTTTTACCTTTTTTTTACTCCTTTTAAGTTCTAATTTAAAAAATATAGCAATTGTCCTATATATATATATATATATATATGAAGATTATACAAAAAATCAAATTGATATCTTAATTAGTTACCGAGAAACTCAAAAAAATTGTAAATTTCATTTTTACTCCATTTTAACCCTTTAAACTCAGAGCTTCAAAGCAATCCTTTCTTAGCGTGCATTTATACCGTAAGAAGAACGTGTGTACAATTTTTCATCAATTTATCTTCAGTAGTTTATGCTGAGTGTTGATTATGAATCAATCACATGTTTTACACACGCGCAAGCACGCTCACACACACACAATTTACAATTAATAAAGGTTAAGCGTGTCAAAAAGATTGTTCAATTATTAGCCAAGGAAAATTGAAATTAAAACTGGAATCAAAAAAATCAGTACATAAAAAAACAAATTATTTAATGAAAATAAATAATCAGGTTTACAAAACAAGTTCCTGCTTACTGATTCTTTATATACAGAATATCTTAATTTAAAAAAAAAGAAAGACAGAGAGAAAAAAATACAAAGAAAGAGAAAGGGAAAATTTAAATATACATTTATGTCACTGAAGTTAATTATGGGTAAGGAGTATAAAATAAGTAATGTATGAGAGAATTATTGCGCTGATTGTCCAATAGTAATTGCAGGAAAGTTGTAAGAAAGCGATATGATATGGAACGATGGAAGGAGGCGTCAGCCGTATCAAGAGCTAACCATCGCATCGGTTGTAGCTCAACGCCGACTTGTAGTTTGTAATACCGTACTAATTAATAACTAAACCAGTAGAGGCCGCGTTAGGCAGTTTTAAAAGGGGGAAGGGTAAGTAAAGCCGCTATGCGTGCATTATTTCCAACGACCTTATCCTGATTTGAAAATACACATTTCTGAATTCATCAGAGGTCATGGCAGCAACTGCGCTGACCGCACTAATAGTAGAATATGCAAATAAGGTGCACTTCTTGGCGAATAGCTTGACTCTTTTACGCGCACTGCTGCACGCAACTTACCACCAGTTTCTATATTAGTTAATCACGTATAGCTACAACCGATATATTATTCATATTTTTAGCATCCATTAATTTCATTTTATGTTATTAATACATAATATTAACTATTTTATTTGTTAATGAGTCGAAAAATATAAACGATTATTTATTTATATTTTTTTTTTATTCAACCGATGCAGTTAATTAGAAATAAATAAAAACTTTAAAATTTTTTTTTTAATTTAAAATTAACCTAATGTTACTTTTTAGGTTTATAACATTCTTTTTTTAATTTTTTTTTACAATTTTTATAAATTCAGGCCTTTATCTGAAAATAACATAATTGAGATTTAATTAATTAATTCAGAATTTTATTACTCTTAAACTCAGGGTCTTCAGCACCAAAACAAAGAAAGAACAAAAAAAAAATATAAATATACATTAAATGAAAATGCAGAATAATACAAAATATTACATTAAAGAAAATAAAGTTTCTGTTATATTTTTATTTATAGATTATTTTATTTTTTCAAATCCTGAAAATATTAGGGACTTATTAGTTTGTTCATACACACAAAATTTAACTATTTATTTTAAATTTAACTTTTTAGAATTCAAGAATGAAAGAGTTTAAAAAAGAAGGTTAACTTTATAGAACTAAAATCAATTAAATAACTATGACTAGCTTACGCCCTTAGTTGGTACCCCAATTAAACAACCTTTAAATGAATCTTGCCTTTTTATATGTATGATTTATTACAAAAATATATTGAAAGCTTTTATGCTATTACTTCTTGAAACGTAAAACAAGAAAGAAATCGGTTCTAAGATTCCATTACCATTTTGAAAATTACAATTATCCCATGCAAAACGGTAAAGAGGTATTAAACAACATTAATCCAAAAATAATAATGTTTCTAAGAATTTCCTTTGGGTATAGGGTGTATAATAATTATATTTTCTAATAACTGTAAAAATAAATAAATTTCTCATTATTTGGTAGTACGCAATATATATACTTAAGAAAAGTATCCTATCACCATTAAATATTAAAAACATCCCAATAATAACTGAACTTAGAAGTTAGACGTACTTAGAAGTATATATAAATATTATCCAATATATCATTATATATACATACATATATATATATAAATACACATGTTAATAATAGTTATAAAGTGGTTTTATCGTAAAAATTACAACTTTATTACCAAAATTTACAAACTTTATAGTCAAAATTTTAAAAATAACAATCAAAAACGGTTAAAGTAAAAAGTGCTATTTTTTTATTCTTTCAAATAATTTGTTACAAAGTTAGGTGCTGAAATACGTATTCGATTTTAGCGTTCTGTATAAACGTATTTTCCGTTATGAACTGAATGGATATATTAATTTGCAAGTTATTTCGATTCCCCTCAGTGTTTATTATCCCTATAATGCACTATAATACTAAAGATACAAGTGCTATCAGTCGGATTATCTTTCTATTAAAGTAATTATATTGGCAATATGGCGGTTTTTGAGGTAAACAGAGTAAAGGTATCAGTTAGAAAAAATATCACCTACATCTCTGTGTTTAGCATGTTAATATGAAGCAGTTCTTTAACATAGTGAAAAAGGCAACAAAAATCACATTAGTTCTCACTTTCTTTGATAAGTTGGAATTGGATTTTATTATTCCTAATAATAGATGATTTTTTTTTTAGGAGTGATATGTGACGTACTTCAAAACTATCTCCTTCTACGATTACATCACAAAAAATTAAAAATCTCAAAACATGAAACATTAATATTTATTAAAATCTTACCGAAACATAAACTTGGAAAGACTTGTTCGTAGGTATTATGACTTGGTAAGTGCTTTTTTCGTTTAGTATAAACTAGTTTGAAAGAGAAATTGCAATAAAAATTGTTGGACAGATATTTTAAAGATATATTTATACAATCATAAATGTTTCCCACCGTCATATTAAAATGGTTATTGTATGTGAAAATGCGCAGAGAATCATTATTTTTACTTGGGAAATTTTATAAAACATTCATGAAATTCATGACTAATATTCTAAGATGACTGCTCCAATTACCTGGGATTTTACTAAAGAAATTAATTGAATTTACAATGACTAAGTGTATACATTGTTATATTGGTGCATCCTTCTACGTGAATATTAAGTGTGTTCGTGTGTGTAAATTCCGAACCCACCTGGTCTGACCACCCTTCATGTATTCTTACTATCCCCTCATCGATATGGTATAGTCCATTATGTTACCCTCTCACGCTACCACCTTTCTGATTAAACACACACACACACACACACAAAATTTTACTGGCATAATCGGTGAAGCTAAAACAATTGTCAACCACCTTTCATGTTTCACAAGTATAAATTCTTCCTCGTAGTTCAATATCCGCGTTGTAAATAAATTTTTCTTTTCTATCTTCCAAAAAAAAGATTATTAAATCAATCTATCTAAAGAAAAAGACTGCTTTAACCATAATTTTATTTTATTAATTTGAATAAAATTAACACTCCTAAACTTTATCTATAATCCTAAATTGATGTTGAATTTTATTTATTATTAATATTATTTCACGTATTCACAGCTTCTTGCCGGTAACATTCTCTGAATTCGGAGTAGTTTACTCCAAAGAGATTAGGCTTGTTATTTCTGACGAAGTTTCTTCCGGGAAAAATGGCAGATATCAAATATCAAGCTCCTTTGCAGTAGCGCGTGGATCTTCCACTGGATCTTCAGTTTTTCAAGATTTTTGTGAAAAACTGGATTATATTGTTCCCTTTGCAGATATGGTTATTGGGATTTATAAATCTCTTCTTGATTCCACATTTCCTTAATTTCAAAAGCAAAATTTGTATATTTCTGCCACTTCTCATTGTGTTTCATGTTGAGATTGTTACAAGATGGGATGGCTACTTCTATTAGATAAGTTACCTTTTTCATTTTGTCAACTAATGTTATATCTGTTTTATTATAGCTAATGAGTTTTGCTGTTATAATTCCTTGATTCCAGAGAATTTTTGTATTGTTGATCTCCAAAAAGGAGACTGGTTCGTAAATATAGTAGGGCTTTTTTTGAAACTCTAACTTTTATCTTTTGCAAAGTTCTATGTTTATGATTTCCGCAACGTTGTTGTGCCTCCTAGTGTACTCTGAAATAGAATCGGACAGCCAGCGAGTATATGTTCTATTGTTTCATTGTATAGCATACGTAGCCTACGTTTGTTGTTGATATTTTCTTTAAGAATAAATTTCTTAAAACTTTTTATTGCTACTACTTGATCTTGCATGCTATATATAAACTCCTCGATCTCAAAATGTAACTCTCCTTGCAAAAGCCAAGTGTTTGAAGCTGTTTTATCGACTCCTTGGTCTTGGTGGTGTCTATGTCTGCCACACAGCTCTTTCCTTCCCCAATCTAGAATTTTATCTGCGTTGCTCTCTTTCTTGAGTTCTTCGTTGTTAGTCCTGTTGGCTAGGTTTAATAGCGTGTAGTTTTCGTCTGCCACTACGATGGCTTGAAAGCTAGAAGGGGTGCTTCTTTTTTCTTTTTTTTTTTGTTTATCCTCCGGAACCACCGTTAGGTATATCTTCAGAGGATAAGATGAATGAATTGTAGCGTGTGTGAAAAATTCCATGCCTGACCGGGATTCGAACCC
>JAAAKQ030183480.1:0-12220 GCA_010016005.3 Zanna intricata | reverse complement strand
TACAATTCATTCATCTCATCCTCTGAAGATATACCTTAACGGTGGTTCCGGAGGTTAAACAAAAAAAATATATATATATTTGTATTTTTTCCTGGAAACATACGTTTTTGTAATGTTAAGCAACATAGAATGCTTATAGATAGGTCTTTCGTCCGCAAAAAGATACGGGTTTGTAAAATCCATTGCTATAAGGCATCAGTACGGTTCCATTTCCTCCTTAATTTCTACTTTCATGAATGTCGGAATACTACTTTTATAATGGGATTTCCAATGGATAACTACAACAACAACAACAACCATTCGGTATTGCTCACCCTAAGATACATTCCGAGGGTGAGTGACATCACCGCGCTGGTGATTACCGATTGTTTAAAGGTTGCAAGAGATGACGCTCATTTGCAGGAATGGAAGCGCTGTACCATTGATTCAACGGAGACATGATGATATTTGCAGACAAAAGTACTTAATCAACCTCCACGCTCAACAGCTGTTTAATGGTTATCCGAAAAATTCATGTTCTCTCCTTCAACATCGCTCATCCCTGTAAGATCAATGGAGTTGTAAACACGTACATCGGGGGAAAGTATCTAATCTACAACGAGAACAATGTATTAGAGATAGAAGAACGTACCTTTATAAAGTTCAGAACCGACCTCGTCTCCAATCTGTTTCTCGGAATATTAACGGACACAGATGGGGTGGTTCGTTTTAAAAATGGATTGCTTTATTTTTTCAAGAACGGAAACTGTTACGAGTGCAGCGAATTCCCCAAGATGATCAGGGTCAGAAGAAAAGACTACAAGCTTTTCGGGTTACTGTCCTATAACACCATTCTATAACAGTTAAACATGTTCATCTCCAAGTATCATGTATATCCCAAAAAGAAAATTTAATTCGGAATTTACAAAGTTATTTTATTGATTTTTGAAATGAATTTGCTACTGCTTTGTAGTCAACTACTCGTATTAATTGTCATTGTGTATTTGTTTGTAACTTAGAATAATAAAGATTTAACATGATTAACAGTGTGTTTGTTTATTTACGTTCTCTATTACAGTAAAGTACACATAGTGTACCCAGTAAACTATACAGTAAAGTAGACTTATTCTATCTATATTTAAGGAAAACGGTAGAAAAAATAAAGAAATCGTTTTAATTAAAATGTTTATTTTAAACTTAAATCATATTTAATAAATTAAACATATATTGTATTAATAGTTATAAAGATACATAAACAAGTAAATAAATAGATAAATAACTTAAATACCTGTATAAATACATTATGCTTAATTAAGTTTATAAAATAATTGTTTAAGTATATACCCAGCTAAATAATTTAACCATTCATAGTTTCTTGTGCTGAAAAAATTATATTTTAACAGATGTTTTATGTTTACTTTCTATTAAAATATTTACAATTTCATGAAATATTTAAGTTGATAAAAGTTTAAATATGTGACTGTCATTATCATCTTCATCCTGCAACGGCGTAAATTTTTCAGAAATCAAATAAACGTTAGGAATATCAATTTGACTGCAAGGTAAAGTTTATGTTTTACTGACTGCAACATGATTGTTATCAAAGCTACCTAATGCGAGTTATATTAAATGTCAAAATTTCAAATAAATGTCTCTTGCAAAGAATTTGTTTAATTTGTAAATACAGGTCTTTGTAGGTATCATAACCTACTTTTTCCAAATAGTATTTGCAATGCTCTAATTCTCATTTGTTTTTAACTATATTTTGCTTTATCCTCTTTGCTTTTTTTTTTTTGGTCTCATTCTTGTTTTTGTAAATGTATATAATTTGACCCTCAATAATTCTTTAACAGGAATACCGTTACATTTATCCTTAACTTGCCTATAAATTTTTATTTTTAATAGATAATAGTGGATTTGAAGTAGGATAATCTGACGTATCGAAACAATTATTAACTTTTATCTCTTGTATATCTTGATAAAAATAAAAAATATCGATTTCATAAAAAAAGTTTTTTCATAAAATAAATTATCCATGCAAAGGAGATTTAAATTTGATCCATATTTTTTCTTTATCACATTGTAATAAAAATTGTGAACATTAAGGTTTAGCTGAGTTCTAACACTGATAAACCTGCATAAAGAGGTTATTCAATAGAACCTTTTCTTCAGCACACTGAACTTCAAAAAGATTTTCATCGTATATTATTCTATCTTTTAATGTTTAAATGTTTTGCGATGAGTTTCATCAACCTCTTTTTGACGAAACCAACTATAAATAGATACTTTTTCTGATGTATTCCATGCATTTACAAAATACGGCATTATTCATTAATTAAAAAAGGTCCTTTTTGAATACATTCTTTTTTTCTGTTTAACCTCCGGAACTACCGTAAGGTATTACTTCAGAGGATGAATCAGAATGATATGTATGAATGTGAATAAAGTATAGTCTTGAACAATCTCAGATCGACTACTCCTGAGAAGTGTGGTTTATTGAAACCCAACCACCAAAAAACACCGGTATCAACAATCTAGTATTCAAATCCGTATAAAAATAACTACCTTTAACTAGGATTTGAATCTTAGAACTCTCGACTTCGAAATCAGCTGATTTGTGATGTCGCGTTAACCACTAGACCAGCCCGGTGGGCAATGTATTTTCGAATAAATTGGTTGCAGATTATCGGTTTGTAGTATTCAAATTTAAATAGTCCAGTAAACAATGAGATTGATTGAACTGAAGCATGATATGTACTCCTTGTCAATAGGTTACTTATAGTGCCAATAGGTGCTCCTAACCTCCTATTACTCCTAGACAATTACGAATAGCCCCTTTCAATTTTAAAATTGAAAATATAATTATTTTCTTTAAATGTTATTGTAGTTTAAAACGAGATAAGCTTGCAGGAACTTTATTATTGGTAAAAAAATTTGCAAATTATAACCTACCATACCATCATCTTTAACAGATAGAATATTAACGGCTATTGACTGGTGTTATCTCGACCCACGGAAAATTTCGTTCGGTAGGTTTTCCAACCACATAAATTATTCTCTTCGATGTAGATTAAATATATATAAGGTAATTTACTGTCAAATTCGTCTATGCAAGTAATCCGTAAATACGGATTATTTGCTTTTACATACTTCTAACAGAATCAAAAATTCCTCCTCTAAAACCTAACCTAAAACATAAAATCTAAAATTATAAAAATCTAACATCTAAAACATATTATTTTTGTAATAGTGTTAAAGGATTGCATTTAAACACATTTTTAATGAGATTAAACCGCCCTACTTCTTGAACTGCTTCCAACCCTGTTCGTTTGTCTATTATCCATTTTCCTAAAAAATAAAATCTAATATACACAACAATTATATTGGCAAAAAATGTACATCGTGATTTTCAAAATAATAGATTACTACTTTTTTACAATCTTTCTCCTGTTTTAATTCATGGAATTACGAATATATCGTCATAAACCAAGTCCATACACATCCATCCTTTTCATTTACAATTGATTCTTAGTTTTTATTGTTTTATAACTATCTTTAAATAATAAACCTTCTCTGTCATTCGATTCAAACTACCTTGCCTTAACAAATATTTGTCTGTTTTAGGTGGCACGCAGGCTAAGAACTGACAATCGTTCAGTTTTATTTCAACAGACTGCGAATGGCGTTCTCGCTCTGGAATCGCTTCATAATTAAAAATTTCTTCAATGGAACGTTTTCTTGAAGTAGCCTTCATTAAATCCCTATCTCATCCACTTCAGGTTTTTAAAAATTGGGGCACATCAGAAATATCTAAGCCCTCTGTGTCGCACTGTATCTCACTACAGGTAATCATTTATCTGTAATTGACTGTCAGCGTACGTTAATGGTAGCAATATCCTAGTCCTAACGCCCTATGAATAAATTTTTAAAATCTGAAATATGGATTTCAGATTTATGGATTATGGAAGGAAATGCCATCACCTGATCTTCTGTCCAGTGTAGAGCCTAGTGCAGTACTACGACGGAAGTTAGTTCATCAGTATAGTAGAATTTTATTATATCTACTACACGAACCTTCATGCCTCCAGCTTCATCTTGCAAATTGTACTGGGGCAACACCTGCTGAACATTGACTGGAAGATGACGTTCACCTAATATCCCAGGTCTGGGTTCATCCGATGTCCCAGGTCTCGGTTCATCCGATCTATCAGGTTTCGGTTCACCCTTCAAGAAACTATCAAATCTGGAAGCTTCCGTTTACGTGGCTAGACAGTCTCAATATCACGTAAAATATTGGTAATGTTGGATTCAAATACCTGCACTTACACTGCATTAAAACTTTTAATTCATAATTTAACATTTTATTTACATTATAAAGTACATCAGTAAAACTATTAATTTATGCATAGAAAAATAATTATATGCTTATTATATTTGGAACTTACTAAGAAAAATGTACAAACTAACAATTTCTGTTCTGTACTTTCAGTTTTTCCTTCGATAAAAATTTATTGAAATAAATAATATACAAGTACGTTGTAAGTACGATAAGTAAGAATATTTTTCTTTAAATATAACTTTTATGCAGTTTTTCATATAAACTGCAGAAGTTTTGTGTAAATTCAAGTTATTTTTACAAATTTTGATAGTTGTACACTGCCACTGCACTGTCTTTTTAATAAATTTTAAAATATTCAGTCGGATGTTAAATTTTTATCAGAAAAGTTAATAAATGAAAATAAAAAATAATAAAAACAAAAAAAACTGAAAAATAAATAAAATAAAATATTATTTCCAGTGTTGATGCACCACAAATAAATATTTCCTTGTTACAACCATTAGCAAGTTGGTTCATCCTGGCACGATTTTTCACAATAGATCATAATGCCGAAAAATTTCAGATTTATTATTAAAATTCTTTTAAACTAATACTGAATAATAAAAAAATATTCAAAGAAATCATTTAAGAAACTATTCTTCTACAAATAAGAAATCCTATTCCAGTCTTCCTGGCAATGTAAAGGATGACATATTTTAGAAAATGGAATGGGATTCGAGGCTGAAATTATTACTGCAGTAGGTGCGTTTATATCCTCATTTGCCTCAGAATTTTCCGGACCTCCAAAATCTAATGTTACTAAACGATCAAGAAATAATCGTTGACAACTATTAAATAACTTCTCTACACAAAGAAGTTCATCTGGAACGAAGTATCAAATAATTTTACATTCAAGACCAATATTAGCAGAAAGTTTACATAACTTTTCCACCACTTCTTCATTCCGCTCAATTTCTACAACTACATCATTCACACTCAATTCATTTTATATTTGTACACACATTTTTGCAAATAGTTAAATAAATTCTATGAATTTAATTGTACCATTATCTTGAAAATTATTCCTGATTGTTTGTGATTAAACCACTTCAACAATTATTTATATTTGAAACTGGTTAAACTTTTCAGCAAAACTATGTTTTGCTGAAAGAATTACAATTACAATTATAAAGGAAATATTTTATTTTCAAATACATTACTCAGTTGTACTTTTTCGTAATAATTAATAAATGTTATTTTATTAGTAAAAATAGTGCTATGAAAAACGTCATTATTATCAAAAACGAAGGAATCGATGGAACCAGAATAGAGAACATTTTTTGCTTGAAAATAATTTATTCCCATTCATCAGCGCTGGAAATAAATACTTCATCGTTATATTCAAACACAGGTTGGTGATAACTACCAAACACAATATATACATCTCTACATCGTCTTCTCCAGAACTCCATTTTCTAATAACCAGGATTAGTTTCTGGATTTCTGGACGATAACGACGAGGACGATTGAATCTCAAAAACCCTTTTTTTCATCTGAGTCTGACATACTTCACACTCTTCAAAGCATATTTGTTTTCCTCGAAAGAAAAACATTGTTGCTGAAAAAAACACTGAAAAAATGTTGCACCAGACGAAAATATCGACGCTTTATTATTTTCCGTCTCAGTATGTGTTGTATTTGGTTGACATGACTCATCTGATTCCTTCCAGTTGTCTTCTGCAACAGGAAACTCTAAAGTATCGGAACGCTTGATGACGAATCGCGACAGATTTGTAACTCGTCCAAAACACATTCGTTCATGCTGCTCTAGCTGGATCTTAGGTAGTAAATGAGTGATATTATACTGACATAGTATTACATTGGATAATGAATGGTTTTTTGTAAAATTTCACCAAATGAGAAAATTATTTTATTATTATTCATATAATAAAATAAGAACTTGTTTCCCTTATATGACAGGACTGATAGTCGCATGAAAATAGCGGTACGGCATCAATAACCAGTCCCGTTGCAAGATACTGGTCACATGATTCCACCGCCATCTTGGAAAATTTCTTTTTACCGGTGGAAAATTTCCTTTTCTCTCAGAGTTTAATCAACCTGTTATTTTTGGCACTTAAAATATTAAAATTTTCATTTTATAAAATTATTCAGATATTTCAAAGGTTGGTAAAACATCAGCTGCTGCTGTGATGTTACAAGTTAGTGGGAGAATTAAATAAATAAATAATATTTAAAGTGTAAAAAAGTAATTGTAGGATTTAAACTTGGTCATCCGAGATACTGATGCTTTAACTCGCGCAGCCCCGTAGAAGCTCCCTGATAATTAATTCAAAATTTCTTCTAAATAGGTTGGGAAATTACATTAGTTTAGTTAGTACCAATCGCCACCGATAAAGAACGCCAATCATGTGTATTTTGGCGTTCCATAATATAGTTTTTAGAGAACGCCAAACTTTACTTATGTTATACTTTTTAATACTTTATATATAAAGTATATTTTAACAATTTAAATAAATATTAATTATATTTTTAAAAAGTTTAATTAAAATAAAACAACAATGTGTGTGTGTGTGTGTTTGCGCGCGCGGAGGACACACACACACAAATAAGTACTCACTTGTTACAACAGTTAAATAAATATTAGTTATTAAATTACAAAAAAATTGTTTTAAATAAAAAATAATACTTTATTATCTAATAAATAAACAGTTATATTTAATTTGTGTATGTGGAAAAATATAAAACAAATAAAAAATAATAATTTAAACAATAAATAAATACAACCACCACCAATGGAGAACGCCAAATATATATATATTTTTAATAAAGTCTTATATTGTCACGAGTCAGCTCGACTAGGATAATTCATAAAAACCAGAATTCAGTCCAATTGACAGAAGACATTATAATGACCACTAATATTAACACCTTTAACAGTTATTATTCTTGTTTTTTTTTTTTTGTTTTTTTTTTGGGGGGAAAAAACGCTATGCCGTCATCATTTCCAGTATAAAACAAAACAAATTAAAAACAAGCAAACTGAAATCCAAAAACCAGTGTAAAACTGACATATGACTAGAAAAACTTAAAAAGTAATATCACTTGAATCCCACAACAAACACAAAGAAAAGAAATCTAAAATGTTAAAACCTAACATCACAGACAGATACTTAACTTGAAACATAAAATAAACTTAATTAAAACTCAACACTGAAATATAAAACTTAAAATCGGAGAAGAGTGGTAAAGGGCCCTTCTCAGATAACAGAAATAACACAAAAAAAACACAAAGACTTAAAAGACAAAAAACGAAAAAATTGACACTTTAAAAACGTTTCAAATACAAAAAATCAAGTAAAAAAATTCAAATTATACGTATAAGACCAGTATAATGCAAAAATTGTAACATCCGGTCTAAAACCTTATTATCGCTACGCAAGATTCGGTGAACAGTTCTGGATAACCTAAACTTACGACGGAAGGCCGCATAACGCATGTACGCTGGTTATGTTAACAACCAGATAAGATTAGACCAGTGTAAGGTCCATACAATTCCATTCACTGGGGATAATACCTTTCCTGTTTACAGTAGAACTACCTTAACAATTAATGAACGAATTTAATACTTTATTACTTTCACTTATTGTTTACCAAAAACTCGCCGAACAACTTCTTACATTCACCCACTCCCCACTTTGAATGCTTGTGACTTCACACGTTGTTACTGCACGATGATTGATAACGTCGAACATATCTTGCAGGGCTTGCTTATACTCGCTTCACACTGAATAGTCTTATGTACCCTGGTCATGCAGAATTGCAACATTCCTTATCTGTTGAAGTGTTGTGTGTGTATATATATAATAATAATATATATAATAATAATAATATATTTATATATTATTTAAAATGCGCAATCGTTGAAAAATAGAATATATATAAATTCTCACTTCAGATATATAAATCCTTTTATTAAATAGATATTATTATTTAAACGGTTAAATTTGAACTGTAACAACGACAACAAAATAAAATGTGTATAATTCTACAAATAATATTTTATAAATATTGTTTAAATTCATTTTTAATGTTTAAATACTTTTATTTTAAATTATATTTTATTTTGAAATAATTTTTATTTAAATACATTTAATTTTAAAATAGTTTGAATTTAAAAACAGCAAAATTATATTATTTACAATTAATTTTTAAGTACAATTCATTAATAAAATTAAATACAATTAATTTTAAAGTACTTTTTATTTTAAAATTGTATTTTTATAATTCGTTTCACTTGTCTGAATGATAAAGAAGATCAATAATGGCTGGCGTAAAAAAATATAAGCGCCGTAGACACACACAATAAACACTGGCAGAACGCAGTAAAAGTTTATCGGGTAATTACATAAATTCATTGGTCTTTTCATTGAAGAAAATTTTATATAAATAACTAAACAAGTCTGATGCAACATAGCGGAGATTAATAACGAGTGAAGTCATAGATTTTGTCATTAGCATTAGTATAATAATACTAATATATATATATAGTGCAGAATATTATATTTAAATGGCAAACAAGGTTAGTGCAATGTCAGCAAGCGCACAAGTGGAAAATTTCTTGATCACGAGTATTGAATTAATTATATAATAAACAAGTAAATAATTCTAATGATGTGAGCTTCTTACGATTTCTTAACTATTCAGTATAAAATATTATTTCCCGTTATTTTAATTACGAAGGCATTAATTTTTTTTAATGAGTAGAAGCTAGGGATTGTACATTACTTTTTTTTTTAATAATTAAACTCTGTATTTAATTTTTTTCCAAACGAATAACAATTATTTCCTTTAATGCATTCATAACAGTGCAAATTTGAAATTTCTATCGGTAAGAATCTCTTTTAAGTTTGTATTTTTAATTAAAAGAAAAGAATATTGAATTTTTTAATAAGTTCAACAAAAAAAAAAAAATTAGTTACTTCTAAAATTATGATCTTAGAAAATGTCAAGTAAAAAATATATTTTAAAATATAAATTTTATTAATTATGGTTATTGTGTTATAAAAATTAAAAACAAACAATGTGTAACATGAGTTTGTTATGTAAGATAATAAAACAACAGCTGGACTGGAGACGGAAGTTAGTTTTAAGAAGGGAAAAAGTGATACAGAGGGGTTGACGATGACCCTTGATATACCTTTGCGGTAGTTTACGTGACACAAATTCGTAGCAATACTTAAGTCGTTTGCAGTTCAGTGAAACAAGCGCAGTTTCTGCATAAATCTTCCTACCTTAATATTTTATTTGAAAAATTGTTTTCATTGAAAATTCTTCAAATGATTTTATTAATAATTCAAAGCCCGACTTTTAATATTAAATTTTTAAACCTCATTGAGAACTACGCTTTAGTTTTTATTCAAAAAATAATATTAAATTCTTACGATCAAGATAAAAAATATATAATTATTATTTCAATTTTCAGTGCGAATAAACTAAATAGTTTTAATCTCAAATCTCCCAATATATTTCTTTGCATTACCTTATAGATTTATACTATTAGATACGTCCAATGAAGTTATTTACTTCTATTTTTTACGAAAAAATTCTACCAATTTAATCATGATATTTTAAATGTCATTAATTTTTTTTTTGCTTTAATTAATATGTATTTTCAAACTGGAATAATTGGTTCATTTTTTTTTTAAAGAAAAAGTATATAATAATAATAATAGTAATAAATCATTCATTGAATTGAAACAATTCAAAAAATATCTCTTACAAAAAAAAAAATATCTTCCAAATTACTCGTAATTGTAATATTCGGTTGCATTCTTTATTAAAATACTTACATAGTCTTATACTATTCCCAGTTAAAATTTAATTTAAAATTGAAATAACAGTATTTACTTTAATTAATAGCTAACTGAATTACAGTGATGGATTTACCAATTATAAATTTAAAACAAAATAAATTATTCTCTCAATAGTAGTAAATCAATGTATGTAACAATTTTAACATCTAAAGAAAAATTCTTTTCATAAAACTTAAAAATTCATCTTTTAGATATTTCTTTTCAGTCTTTGTTTTACTCGACTTTTTTTTATTTTTATCATACAGCAGAATGTAACAAAATAAATTACTTCTTAACTGGGTTGTTTGTTTTTCTTATTATTTATTTGATTTTTCTACGCTTTTGCTATTATAAAATAAAGCTTTTCAACAAAGCATCTTTGAACTGAGAATTTAATTTTGGTATCTTTTTGATAAGATATCAATCTACTTTTTTAACTTTTAATAATAATATTAAGCTTTAAGAATTTATCAAAGAATTATTGAAAATTGCTGAAATATTTTCGTCTGGAAAAGAACGTAAATCCTTCTAAGTGGATTTTTAGTAATAAACAAATACAAAATTCTTTAGTTATTCACTTATAATAGTTTTTATTAGTACACAATAATAATTTTTATTTTGGATTGTTGTTTTGATATGAATTTTTTTGAAGTATTTTAATTTTTTTTTTTAAGATATTATTTTACTACCTATAATAACTTCATGAAAAAACTTTGTTATAATGTTAAGTTCATGAAATAACTTTGGTTACAGAATTTTATAAAAAAAAATTCTGATGTGGATAAGACGTGACTTTATTGTACGCCTATTAAATTACACACACACATTTTTTAAAATGAACAGTATATAAAATTTAATTTTATTAATAACTTCTGATATTTTTTCTTTTTTTTATTATTATTGAATTACTGCTTAACGTAAATTTGTTTTTATAATCAGAGGTTAAAAATTATTAATAAATCAATATACTTAAATTTAAAAAAAAAGGTTAAAAAAAAGGTGATGATGTCTGATTCGAACAGATGTGTACCCTTGTAAGATCCAAAGATTTCATTAATTAAAATTTATTCGGCTGTTACTCTGGAACCAATGAAAATAAGTACCACTTAGGATATATCGTTGAAAAGCTCTCAATTAGGGCTTATTACTGCAGTTAAGAAAAATTTAGATTTCGGGCTTTTTTGGATATTTTTGGTTCAGTTAATTACAATAAAAAGGGCAGGGCCCAACAATATGTTACAAAATTCCTAAATCCAAAATGTCAACTCCCACGGCTAATCATTTTTCAGTTATGTAAAGTACGTACGTACGTACATTTGTCACGACAAAACTAGTCAAAATGGATTCAGGGATGATCAAAATGGATATTTTCTTTGAAATCTGAAAACCGACTCCTCCGATCTGAAAACTGAGAACCTTTTTTTTTTTATTACAATCGATCGGACCAAAAGTGTCCAAAAAATTACAAAAAAAAATTTGATTATGGACTTTTTATTAACTGCAGTTATAAGTCCTTATTGAGAGCTTTTCAACTGTAATAAGTGGTACATTTTCATTGGTTCCAGAGTTATACCCAAATAAAATTTTAATTAATTAAGTATTTGAATCTTACATTGGGAAGGCACATCGGTTCAGACTTTATTTTCTTCTTTTTTTTTTCCTAATATTATCATTGTATTTTAAATATATTGATTTATTAATAATTACTAACCTCTGATTGTAAAAAAAAAAAAAAAATAAGTTTTACGATTATTAATAATTCAATAATAAAAGAAAATATACCAGAAGTTATTAGTTAAATAAATTTTAGGAACTTTTTATTTTAAAATAATGCTTATATGTAATTTATTAGGCGTACAAGAAAGCCCTGGTTTCTACAACAGATTTTTTGAAACCGTATTTATCTGGCTTATTGAAATACCGAAGCTAAGAAAGTAATGGAAGAAAACTGAAAGTAGTTTACTAAGACTCCGACGGGGAGTCTTATTCTTTAAGACTTTGGGGGTTGGTGTCCCCACGGCCCTAGCCTCTGCAGCTTTTCTTCTCA
>JAAAKQ030183468.1:0-29959 GCA_010016005.3 Zanna intricata | reverse complement strand
GCACTGGATAGGGAATCTTGGAGAGCTGCATCAAACCAGTCAAATGACTGAAGACAAAAAAAAAAAAAAAAAAAAAACGTAAAAATAGTTCATATAAAATTTCATACTTCATGATCCCACACAATTTAAGAGAGATAAACAAGGAGTGGTCATTCGTTTACAAACCTACTTTAAACCTGTTCCCAGGTGATTTCAATTCTTGAAGGAACGTACACTAAGTCGTAGAAACGAGGTCTGAGTGTATTCGCTAATAAAAAAAATTCCTTCACTAACGTTTTGCTTCCATCAGGGTAAAAATCCTTCGATCTTTCGAGACACTGCAGGTAAAATGAGAACTCTGTTCCTGGAATGGTTCTTTCCTCTATCTGATGAACTATCTATAATACGGGATACTTCAGAAAGTATACCTTCCTTATCCATCCCCTCTTAGTAACTTCATCGCACCTTATCAGAGCTGTAACTCACTGGTTTCTCCACGCTAAACCTGTCATACCTACAGAATCGATGCATCTATTTTCATAACTGGTGTTATCAAGTAATAAGCCTGGATTGAACACCCTACAGAGGAGATAAATCTGTTATAATATTACCCAGTAGTATCACAACAAGCATACAGACGACAGTATCTACCGGAAAAAGCAAGCCAACCAAAAATACAAGAATTTCAAATTGAGGATCTCTCTCTTTTTCTGATTAGACTCCAAAACCACCGAAAGTATTACTTCAGAAGATGAGTGAGGAAGACATACTCGTATATGAATGTAAATTAACGGTAGTCTTGTACGAGGTCAATCATCCCTAACCCACCGGGTTGGTCTATTGGTTTAATTCGTCACAAATTAGCTGATTTTAAAGCCGAGAGTACTAAGGTTCAAATTCTAGTAAAGGCAATTGCAACTACTTTTATACAGATTTGAATACTACATCGTGGTGTTCTTTGGTGGTTGGATTTCAATTAATCACACATCTCAGGAATGGTAGACCTGAGACTGTACAAGACTACACTTAAGTTACATTCATACATATCATTCTCACTCATCCTCTGAAGTAATATCATATGGTGGTTCCGGAGACTAAACAGAAAAAGAGAGATCGAACATTACTGAAATGTATGGTTAACTGTAACCTAACAACTAAAGAAAACAAACCCAACCCCGGCAGGGAAAGATACCCACACCTTGTAGCGATTCTGGTCGCCATATCTCCCCTCCGTTCCTAGCCCTGATTGGCTTTAACGGGATAAAACCACCAAAGAACACCTGTACCCACGATCTAGTATTCAATATATGTAAAGATAACTACCTTTACTAGGATTTGAACCTTAGAACCCTCGACTTCGAAATCAGTTGATTTGCGGCGATTTCTCCGCTAAACCAACCCGAATGATCTACTTAATGTGGGAACACTGATGATGTAATTCACGACCAGACCGTCATTAATGGACTGTATTTTTAATTCCACCACATAAATTCCTCTTAGAAACCCATTAAGTCATCAGGAATATTAAATTTAAAATTAATTAGCCAGATTTCTACGAACATTATAAAATAAAAACTCTCCAGTAGGCTGGATAAATGGCCGATTGATTTTGAAAGAACGTGCCACAACCAGAAAGTACTGAATAAAATGCATTATCAGATATACAGTAAACATTATCGTTATCACAGATCGGTAAAAACTTGCCCGCTTTTTTTCCGTAATAATAAAAGGAATACTTTACAACATTGATTCATGTTCTTTACGTAGCAAGACCGAAGGACCCTTTATCAACAGGCAGAAGTTGATAAATATAAACTCATCGACTGAACAGAAGTTATGGGTTACTTAAATATTTGTTTCTGCATGTTTACACGATGGGAGTAGAACAATTAACTAAAATAGTAAAAATAAAATTAACCTTGGGACATATTTGAGAGGGATACTGGAAGACCCAACGATTTTGTTAGAAAGTAAGTTATTATAGAGCTCCGCTGCAGGAGCCCAAGCGGGAAGGCAAATGGTTAGGTATAATCTGCTTCCACGACTCTCAGGGCTATACCGAAAGGTGATTCCAGTCGTCCCTGGGCACGGTGAGGAAAGTTTCATCAGTAGCGGGTAGGAACAACACTGTTTCATGGTCGCCACGGCTCCATGTCCAGTGCCAACTTAGCGTTATGCTAGGTAGGGCGGCTAGCGTCCTGGCTTCGAGCCCTACACACCCTGCAGGGAGTGCGTAAGTGCATTCCTGCCCTCATCGGTCAAAAAAAAAGTTATAGAAATACCTAAAAATTTAATATAACTTTAGTTCTAAATTTATAAAGAATTAAAAACTTTATACAAACAACACGTGAAACATTTAAAAAAAAATATATATATATATATATAATATCATCAATAAAAGTTGATTTGACCCACAAACTAAACTGAATAAAAAAAAATGCACACATAACAAAAACATAATACAATAACATGTTTTTTTATTAAATCATCTTTTCATACTTTTTTACGAATTACGGACCTATATATATAATTTTTTTTTTTTTGTTACACGTAATTTATTGCAGATTCCTTCTTTCTATTCATTCACCCGCAATATTTTCTTGTTACATTATTCAATCGTCAAACGTCCAGTTAAAAGTACCGTTTTCTATTGTTAAACCGAATTTAAAAAAAGATGTCCACCCATCGTAGCACTTCTTTCTTATTCAATAACAATAATAATACATGTATTATAATAACACTGGTGCTATTCATTAAAAAAAAAGAAAAAGTTTTGTTCATTCGATTACTGGCCTAAATAACGTTCAACAAATTTTAATAACAATATATTTTACATGTTTAGTTAAGAAAATAATTTAACGCAGACTAGAGAAATCAAACATAGATAGCTTAACTGTCAAGAGAAATAATATATATATATATATATATCAATATTCTGGAACAAAAAAAAGAAAAAAATCTCTACTTCTGAAATTCATAAATACATCATATGGACTCCAAAAAATTTAGCGGCGAAAACAACTTGCAATTTTTAAATAAACACGATAAAATAATAATTCTACAATAAATAACTTTATTTATCAGAGATTTTCATAAAGAACATCTTTATCCTTTTATAACAGTTTGGAAGTTTGTTCAAATAATATTGTTAATAAAAGTAAATGAGTAAAAAAATTTCGGATTTGAATATTAGATCGTGGATACCGGTGTTCTCTGGTAGTTGGGTTTCAATTAACCACACTTCTCAGGAGTGGCACAAGAGATTCTCAGGAGATTCTTCTCAGGAGATTGTACAAGACTACATACACTTCATTCGCATTCATACACATCATCCTCATTCATTCTCTGAAGTAATACCTTAACGGTAGTTCCGGAAGCTAAACAGATAAAAGAGAGAGAGAGAAAATATACTTATTTTAAGAATTTTTTTGCAAAACAAAATTTTAAATCTGCACAAGAATTATTCTGTTCAATTTTTGGTTTGTTTTTCTCTCCTTCTCTCTTTTTCTGTTTAGCCTCCGGAACTATGTAAAGTATTACTTCGGAGGAAGATATATATAAATGCGAAAGAATTGTAATCTTGTACAATTTCAGGTCGACCATTCCTGAAATGTGTGGTTATTTAAAATCCAACCACCAAAAAAACACCGGTATCCACGATCTAGTAGTATTCAAATCCGTATAAAAGTAACTACCTTTAGTGGGATTTGAACCTTAAAACTCACGACTTCGAAATCAACTGATTCGCGATGTCGAACCACTAGACCAGCTCCGGTGGGCTTGGTTTTTTTGTCTGTCTTCAGACATTTTTATGAGATTTTATTTGAGAGCGTGTATATTTTAGTTTAAAAAATAATTTGTTTTAATAGCTATGATTACTCTGGCTAATTAATCAGGAATAACAGCGGTTGCCTAAAAACATTACGGCAACCTGTCTAGTTAATATATTTTGATAATTATATAACTATCAGAGGTAATTCCTCCCAAGCCGGTCTCAGTGACGAGAGTGGTAGCGTTTCGCCCGTTCATCCGGCGGTCCCGGGTTCGAATCCCGACAGGCTGGCATTTCATACACGCTACAAATCATTCATCTCATCCTCTGATGTAATACCTTACGGTGGTTCCGGAGGTTAAAAAAAAGAAAAAAAAAGAATTCCTTCCGAATCACGACCTTAAAGACATATTTTTTTCGAATTTATAACAAAAAATTTATCACTACTCAAGTGTTTAAAATAATTTCTTCAGGTAAAAAAAAACATCTTCTAAAATACAAGTAACAAAAAACAAAATAATTATGATAATTATATGTAAAATCTGGATTACTTTTATAAATTAAAATAAAAAAATAAATCAATTATTAAAATAAATATACCATAATATAAGGTACTAATAATAGATAACTATAATTAAACAGTTAAATATTAACTTTAGACAAAAACAAAACGAATGACTAATTAATTACCTGATATTTATGCAACAAACTCAATTAAGTGATCATTTAGGTAAAGAGCTTTTGATTTATAAAATACTATTAATTAAATTATATTACGTAATATATAATTTAATTATCTTTAAAAACCAACATAATTAAACCATTTATTTAAATTAAATAAATTACTACGGAACGAATCGCTGAATTATAGAGCATTAAGAGCTTCCGGTCGTGATGCAACAAAACAAAAATTTCTGCAAATGGATAAATTTCAACGAAAAAAGATCTAGCAGTAACAAAAATAGATCTTGTAACCAAAGAGACAACCGGCTAACTTAACTGATATTTCAGTAACTTAACCTTAAGACATTTCAATTAAGAGAAAAAAGAAATGATCATCTTCATTCAAACGCATCCTTCGAGGGTCTATTAAAATAATTACAAACCCTAAAAAAAGTAACCCTTTGGAGATTAAAATTCTGTTGTTTTATGAGTCTAATTTATGAAATACATATAATAAAAATATACAACAGATTAACACAAACCTAATAAGGCAGGATCTTTCCAACAACACCGAACGTTGCAAAAATCGTATGTTCGAATTCGGTTTGATAAAATATCACTCTCCGTATACATCAAATGATATCACGTTAAGAAATCAAGAAAAACTAAACATAATTCACACATCATTAATCGTAATCAGGAACACAAATGTTATGAGAAAAATCGATTTCAAGATTCCTTTACCTGATAACCACCAAGAATGTCTTTTAACTTTTAAGATTGTCTTTACGTGATAACCATCAAATTCCCGTTTGACCGTTTGTACAGATAAAACGTAGGAAACAAAAAGAAAAATTTAAGATAGGCATATCTCGCCCTCAACTAACCTACAAAAACAAAAAACCAAAAGCATTAAAATTCTACACGTTCTAAATCCATAGGACGGATCTGGTAAGCGTTTGGTAAAATAATTTTTTCTGGACGAAAGACGCTTTCGCGCTATCATTGTCGAATAATATACCGCATTGGTTCAATATCTTGGGTAGGTTTAATTTTTTTTTTTTGTTTGTTTAACCTCCGGAACCACAATAAGTATTACATCAGAGGATGAAGATGAATGATGTGTAGCGTGTGTGAAAATGCTATGTCTGACTGGGATTCGAACCCGGGACCTCCGGATGAAAGGCCGGGACGATATATTGGTTGTAATTAAATAAATTTAAAAACTAGAACCTAGCAACATAAAAATACATATTAAAAGGAAAAAGTCACTATCAACTAATACGTTAATTCAAATATTTGAACGTAAAGGGACGGTGCTGAGATACCGTAAAAAAAAAAAAACATTTCATTATCCCCAAGAATAATTCGCATATTAGTCCCACGTAAAATTTGCGTGCCCACCGGGCTGATATAGTGGTTAACGTTACATAGTGGCTTCGAAGTCGAGAGTTCTAAGGTTCAAATCCCAGTAAAGACAGTTACTTTTATACGGGTTTGATTGTTAGATCGTGGATACCGGTGTTCTTTTGTGGTTGGTTTTCAATTAACCACACTTCTCAGGAGTGGTTGACATGAGATTATACAAGACTACACTTCATTCACATTCATTCTCTGAAGTAATACCTTACGGTAGTTCCGGAGGCTGGACAGAAAAACAGAGAGGTTGAATTTGCGCCACAATGCCACATAACAGATACAATCCATAAGGATGTAATGCACTGTTAGTTGGCAGTCGCAGTGTGCACAAACGTGTGCATCTGTTTTTGCGTCATCAGATATCCATGAGTGAGCCTCGTGTGTTCTATTCACAAACGGCAAATAGTACCTCCTCTAGACTGTTATTTCTGCAGGAGGAGCAGCTCCTCCTGCAGAAATAACAGTCTAGAACATTGCCACTGTGAACACTGTGTCACAGTGGACACAATGTTCATTACATGAACATCGAATCGAAGTTAATCGCTAATCCTGGCATTCCATTCACTTTGCCATTATCATGAACCATTCTCTTTGTCTCTTCTGTGGTTTATGAACCACAAACAGACAAGATCGTTCGAAACGATGCAGCTAATGAAAGCAGGCTGGAAACAAGCCTCTTTTGCTGCACAATCAGCGCGCTCATTGCCTGAATTTCAAATATAACTGGGGATTCAGCAGAAGCTCACAGTTATATTACGTTGATTCATCTGCGAAATAAAAAACTGAACTTCACAGATAACAGGGTATCAGGATTACACATCACTAATCGCTTGTAAAGTACGCGTGGAATGTGAGGAAACAAGTTCATGTCGAAATGTTAGGCTAATTATACGTAAGGCCTTTTTAATAGCATAAAGCTCTGCAACGAAAATACTGGTGATGGTGGGAAGGCCAAACATGTATGTTCCGTTGCCAACCAAAAAGCACAACCAAGAGCAATTAAGTTTCTAGAGCCGTTCGTATTAACGATAGCATTAAGGTTCTGCTAATTAAAATATTATAAAATTCGTTCCCTAAGATAACCGGATTTAATAACATGGAGCAGCGATAAGGACTGGTTGTTGTACAAGCAATCGGAGAATGTCATTTAAAGGATCGTACTTTGACAGGCCATGGGAGCTTTAGAGCCTATCTTGATAGATTTGGGCTTCACTATGCGGACAGATGCACATTATGTAGAGCAGAGGAAACGATATATCACATCTTTTTTCAATGCCCTCGATTTAACGACGAGCACAGGGAAATCTTGGGAGCACCTGAGTAATGTTGCTATGTTTACCACCAGAGCTACAGCAGATAATGTTGGCGAAGGAGGATAATTGGATTGCAATGGCGAGATATGCCAAAGCTGTCATAGCCAAGTAGAGAGCTAATGTAAACAGATGAAAAACCGGAAGACTTCGGGGCGTGCGATAGGACCGGGGATGAGCGTCTTGAGGGTTCAACTAGATGTGATGAATTCTCGGTTACTCCTCTGGCCGGAGCCGGAAGATAAAAGCTTCCTCTTTCTGAAGTAAAAAAAAGAAAAATTATATATATATATATAATTTCATTTTTATAGAAATCTACTAAGAACTAATTCATTATGCATATTACCACAAAAAAAAAAAAATCAATAAATATTTAATATTGGCACAAATACAAGGGAACGCGTGGGGAGAAAAAAATACACTAACTTCAAAACACAAAATAAATTAAAGAGAATTTAACGGATTCATAACAAAACAGTTTTAAACCGCAACATGAATATGAAAGCAATCATTCAAGCATTTTACATGAAATTTAAAAGAACAAAAAATTACTAACAACACTAATTTCATTCCCATTAAAATAATAACAATTATTGTTATGATTTGTACCTAAACAATTTTACACCTACAGCAATAAAGATTTACACCGTAACAAAAAAAAAAAACTTTAATACGAGAATCACGCGCATAAAAAACACAAGCAAAACCAAACGCCGGTCAAACATGTTTCAGTACGATTAAATATATATTTTTCAGACTGTATAGAATTTAAAGATCAAGAAATGGAACGTTAAAAGAAATAAGAATAAGGGCGAAGGGTAGTAAATGACGAACGTTGTAAATGAGCATAGGGGACGAAGAGAATGATCGAGGGGAAACTAAAGAATGAGATGAATGGATATACTAAAACGGTCAGAGCGATAAATTTAATGACAGAAGACGAGGGAAGCGAAGAGATGGCTTGGTGGCTTGCATAAGCTATATGAGTACCACAGTGGTAATTGTCGGGTTGAATTCTCTCAAACCGACCCGACAAACAGCCAAACAGACAGACACACCATCTACATCCGTATACTGGGCATGATGAACCCGTAACACTACAACAAACCGATATTGAAGCAGTCTCCAAAATTTATGTTTCGTTTAAAATGTTGTTGACCCTCCCATTCATTTCACTGGTTCTAACAAATAGCGACTTAACGTTTATTCATTTCCTTATTTATGACCGAAAGTATCAAAACACATAAAACAAAGAAAAGTATTCCTTAGCCGAAAATAAAATTCCAAAATACTAAATCTTTATGAATAAATACTGAACGCGAACGTCAAACATTTATAGCAAAAATAATCTTCAAAACCTTAAAAAATTGTTTGACAGTAATTCAAGATCCCGAATAAATTACTTAAAATTGTTAACTGTAGCTTAAATAGTTATTTCGTGCCCATGAAAATAGCAGAAGATTCAATATATTACGAATAAATCCATGTTTATTAATGCGCGCGCACACTCACAGTACAGTAAAGTTTTTATTTGGTAATATCTTCACTTCTTTAAATTCCTAACGAGTACGTTGCAATATGTTTAACTAGTGAATAATACGCAAGTCCCCCCCCCCAAACACCAATGACCAAAGTTATGAGGATGATATATATGATCAAGAGTTATTTACGATCTTAATATACTTTTTATACCAATAACACTCATGATTTAAGAAAAATCTGGCAACAGTAAGAGAACTACTTGTTCATTCTATAGAGTGCTCAAAAATAACGCAACCTCATGGGAAAATGAGTAAGTTACAATAGTTGTTGAATATGATCTGCATTATGCGGATTCACATAACTGAATACGACGTTGCATGCTCTCAAACACATGTTCTAACGTTTCTTGAGAAACTGTAGCGACACATCTTTAGATTTCGCTGTGCAATTCGGGAACTGTCTTGAGGATGAGTTTTGTAAGCGGCATCCTTAAGGTATTCCCACAAGAAAAAAATCAGGAGGGGAATAATCAGGAGACCTAGTGAGCCATAACCGCTTCGAAATCACCCGTGCATGAAAACAGTGATCCAAGTAAGTCATAATGATGTTGGCTGTATGAGCCGTAGCATTGTCCTGCTGAAACCGCGTGTACTCTAGCCGGTGTCTGCAGGTTTAGTGTTTACAAATTGTTGCACCGTCTGTATTGTATGTAGCTTTCACTGACCACTGTGCCGTGAAAAAATGTCCTGAAGATTTGCCCACATAAAATTGCACACCAAACGCCCGCTTTTTGTCCGTGCAGAGGAGACTTATGCGGCTGATATGGATTTTCTGTACACAAAACGCGTAAATTCTGTGCATTCACGTATCCATCGACGTGGAAACATGCCTCGTCAGACCGAAACCGATCATCGAGTTGTTCCCGATCCGGCATTGCAGATGACGTCAACCGCTGACAGAAAGTTACACGTACTCCAGTGTCTGCAGATAACTCGTGAACAACATGAATTTTGTAGGGATGGATCTTTTAAACGCTTGCACGATGCCGTCTTGGCACTATCGATGCAACGGAGAGAAAAGACCGACTAGATAGGCTTCCTACAGACTTCTTGGGACTAACAGTTTGCGCGTCGATCAACTTTTCTGGTTAGCATTTTCGGTCGACCACTTCTGGCTGCATGTGCCTCATTCTCTGTTGGAACTTGTCGTACAGCCGCTCGATAGAGGACCTGTTTTGTGCATTCACAACATACTTTTCTACGAAGGCATTCTGGGTCGGGAAAAACTGGCACATGTAATGTATTGGAAGACAATGAGTATTCTCCGCTGATTAAACAGACAACAAAAGAAAGAAAACATTATTCCATAAAGTTGCGTCACTTTTTGAATATTGAGTACTTAACGGTTATGTTACCGAGTTAACCGAACAAAAAACCGTCATCGTTATATGTTAGTGTCATTACAAAAAGATAAAAATTAGAATAAACTTAGGATAACGTATTAAATTAAATTTATTTAATCGTCGATTTGATAGTGATGGAGAGTAAATTATTTTATTTAACGGTTTCAATTTTTAGAACAAACCGGTCACTTTTTTTATTTATTATAATCAAAGATTTTAACAAATTCCTTAAATAAACGAAAATTTGAAGCACAATAGATACGATAAACCGATCATTAAAAATAAATAATAAATCATACGAAAATAAAAACCAGAGATGATATTTTGGAGAAAAATCTTAAAGTAAACGTTTTCAAAAACCGGGAAACATTCTCGTGTGAAAAGGGGATAAAACAGGAAACCAAACCGATTAATCACAGTAAGTTACATAAACAAAGCCGTTTAATTGTTAAGAATAAATCACATTTTATTTCAGTAATAAATTTAAAATTCTATAACAAAACGCCCGGTTCCCATTAAAAAAAATAAAAAATTTGTTTCAAAAATAATAATGCAGGATAAACTGCATTACAATATCTGATATTAAATTAACCGTTAAAGATAAGTAAACAATCTAATAATAATAAAAGTTACAGTAATTATAATTCTATTCTATGTATATGTCACGAGGGAAAAGATTAATGTTGTGATATCTTGCCAAGAACTTTGTTAAATCACAAAGTTTTTTTTATTAGTTAACATACACTCGCACACACTTATGATACTGAGGGAGTGAAAGAGGAATAAAACGAAGTACGTAAACAGATTTTCCCCTCCTCCCGAGAAGGACCCGCATTTAAGTTTTTACGCCGTCTCGAGAGGTGCCTCGCCTCTAACTGAACAGGTAGCCACACAGGGCCCAAAAGTGCCATTCCCGGCAATCACAATCTGAACAGCCCCGGGTCTCGGTCTTTCGTGCCTTTGTCTCAAACGGGGAGGAAGCTCGCAATGGGCTTCGACCGTGACTCGATATGAAATCTGCGCGATTTGCATTAAACTGTAAAAATTTCATGTTTTGGATACACATTTCTCAGTTCCAAGGCCCTTCTTTCCACAAATCACGCATAACGCAGGCTCTTTACAATCAACTCGTTTATGCACAGACTACCCGCAGTTAAAGCGTAGCTACAGATCTATCGGGCCCCCTTACAATAAATACAATATTACATTAGTAGATTTGATCAAAATTAACTTTATGTTTGACTTGATTTATTACAACTTAAAAAAAAAAAAAAAAAAAAACCTGATGAAATTAATTTATTATTATTAAATAAAAAAAGATATGATGGAAAACCATCTCGAATACGACCTACTAAACACTAAAAATTTTACTGCAATACTAATTCGTGAATAAATTATTATTAAGAGATAAAAAAAAAAACCAGTAATTTCACACACATATATGAAACAGCACAATAAAAATAACCCGTAAAAAATTTACAGTAAGGAGGTTATTTATAAATTTTAATTAAACTTTCTACATTTATATGGAATCAGTCTGCAAACGCGCGCGCACATGCACACGAATATATTATACATAGTGTGCGTATGTGTGCGCGCGCGCGTAAATTTCTACTAAGAAAAAAATTCATCAATCATACAGGTATTATTTTAAGTAATTCCAGCAAGTAAAAACTAACATTTGTATAGTAACAACTAAAAATACAATTTTCGATTTACACGCTTAAATGTGCCATCAAATTATCAAATCACATTTTATTATCTTTTAAAACAAACCTAAATTTCATCTATATTTATCGTTGAAAAAATTCCTTTAACTACTTACCTTGGAACAGATACTGATTAATAGTTTCTTTTTTATCTGATGGGCAACTTATTCGGTAATTTAGGCGCTAAATAACGCCTAATATATGGGCTAATACTAAGGGCTTTAATATATAAGGCGGAAAGTAAAACGTGAATAGTTGATAGGCGCGATTAGATATTTTAAAAGCAACAATCTACAAGTAGCCATAGTATTTGATGTCTAAATAACACCTCTCGGTTTGAATGAATATATATTTAAGATTGTACTTTTGCTGCCAGTTCTAATCAACTAAATGGTAGGTTTGATTATACTGAACAGAAGTACAATGCATGTAATTATAATATCTGCGTTCAAATAAGTTTTTCATTAATTTTAAAGATTACCTTTACTTTCCCGTCTAGCTAGCGCTACAGCAGAGCTATAACTCTATAAGGGAAAGTACTGTAATCGGTCCAATTTAAGCATATGCGGTTTTCACTGGGTCTTCGCCGTTTTGACACCTAAGGAACCCAAAAAAACCGGATGGAGATTTCCCATCTGAAGAAGATCCATTCCCATTTGAAATCCCAAGATTTGTTAATGATCGTACGTACTTGTATTCGGTCTCGGCCTCTAAATCACCTTATATCTCCAAAACTGTTGGACCTATTTTGACCAAACTCTGTGTCAAATTACTCTCATATATATATATATATATATATATGGAGCATTGATGCCGTTAAATTTTCAACTTAAACGGTCAAGAGGGTGAGGCTGTAGAACAAGGTCACCCTAAGTATCTCGAGATTTCGCCTAATTAAGGTCATATTTTTCTTAGGTACATTTGTTAACAATTAAAAATAACAACATTGGCGAAAAAAAATTTTGGACACCCTAAAAAATGCTCTAAACTATGTTGTGACGTAACTGGTGAGCGGTAGAATTAAATAAATGAATAAAATCCGGGCAAATTCAGTAAGTGACACGCTCGCGCTTTAGGTAGAATAAATGAATTAAATAAACGAAAAAATATTATACTGAACGATAAATATTTTAAATTTAGGCTGTGTGATTAAGCCGTGTATTAGAAACAAACCAAAGTTGTTGAACTATCCCGAAACGCGGCTTTAACCGCGTAACGGGAAAATACTACAACTGTGTTTTCACCTTTTTATAATTGGTTTGCCTGAAAAAAGTATTTTAAACAGAAAATGAGAATTTTATTTCAGTCCTTAATGCACAACAAATCTTAAATATGTTCAATAGGATTCTCTTTCTTAATATAAAAATCCTGATCCGCTACAGTTTACTCTGTATTGTCATCTATTTTCAGATTAGGAAGCCTAACCCTTTTAAGAAATCACCTTTGACAAGGATCAGCTTCCGTTAAGAAAACCCCACGCTCATTCCCAAAATTCTGTTAAGGTGTTTAAGTATGAAACTATTCAATCGGATCCCCGTAAATAAATGATAGAAAATTATTATTTTTTTTTTTTTTAAATTTTTCAAGGCGATTAAAAACTGTAAAATGATTTTGTTTTATGACTTAATAGTAAATAAATGTAAATATTAGATGAACCAAACCTTTCATTGTTGAAAATATTTTGTAGTACCGCTGCAATAATAATTTCACAAGAACACTTAAAATGCACTTCATTCTATTAAGACTGACAAAATAAGTTTAAGAAATATTACACTAGTTACTATAAAGTTTTTTAAGTTTAATGTTCATCATTGCAAAACAGTTGATGTTACGAAAAACTTCATATTTTTTATAAGTGTAATTAAAAGTTTAACTTTTAATTAAATAACTTTAAAAAACTAACTACTTGAATCTAGATAAATTAAAAACAAAATAAAAATTATAAGTCGAGTGCTATTTTTAACAGACGACAATGTATAAATTTAAATTAAATATTATACGTTGATTAATAAATACACGACTTGTTTTGTAGAAGTAATTTTTGGATTGATTTATACTATGGTGATGGGAGGGGGGGGATATCATTCCGTTGAATTTATATTTACGCAAAACGATAATTTACTATTTTATTATATAAAAAAGTAACGATTAGCCCAATTCTTTAGAAATATGGCCGCTTAAACTTCTTTAGATGATGAAGGGGGACCGGTATGCATAAACTGGATTATTATGTCCCGAGTCGTACGAGCACTAAAATATTAATACGAGAACAGACGGGTTAAATGAACGAACATCAAACAATCAACTGAAGACGCACAATTATGATTGTTCCACGTAAATGTGAAATACAAAACAGACCGCTAGTACTGGTTAAGCTATCTTCCTTTTTCTTGATAAAGGGTGAAAGTGTATTATTTTCTAATGGAAGGTAAAGATTCCAACAAATTTTTAACGGAGATCTTCTTTCCATTTTTACAACTTTGTATAAACCACACGTGTTGTAGTTCATCCAGATGTTTTTCCTGGTTTTTCCTTTTCACATCAACCATATTGGAAGCGATCATCAAAAAAATGTTAAAGATAAGAAACCCCATTTACGTAATGATTAATGCACATTCTTACTAAATATTATTCGTATATAATCTCTGACGGAAGTTACTGAACACTTCAATTCCACTAACGGGGAATTGAAAGCAACCCACAAATGTAATCATTTTGACGTACAACTATTATAATCGGTACAGATTGTTTTCCCTCAAATACATCTCAACTTTCAATATTTACATAGAAATAACACGATTCAATAGCGGTGTAAAAATCGATTCTTTTCACATCAGCCGATTTAAAAGAAGCAAGTGTTTGAGGCGATACTATACTGTAACCCCAGGCGAGCTGTTTAACTCGTCAGGTACGACTTGTTTTAACAGACTGGGTAGGTGTAGTGGTTAACTCGTCACCTTAAATCAGCTGATTTCAAAGTCTAGAGTTAAAAGGTTAAAATTCTAGTAAACGTAATTACTTTTATACGGATTTAAATACTAAATTGTGGAGACTTTGGTGCCTGGGTTTCAATTAACCACACATCTCAGTAACGGTCGACCCGAAACTTTTCACGGCTATACTTCATTTAGATTTATATACATATCATCTTCATTCATCCACTAAAGTAAGGCCACCTTACGGTGGTTCCGGAGGCTAAACAGAAAAAGAAAAAAATCACTTGTTTAAAAGCTGATTTTCGAAGTCGAACGTTTGAGGTTCAAAATCTTAGTAAACTAAGCTTTAATACGAATTTTAATACTAGACAGTGGATATCGGTATAGTTTGGTGGTTGGGATTTAATTAACCACACGTCTCAGGAACTGTCGGCCTGATACTCGTATGTACAAGAACTACACATTATTCACTCACATACCATACCTATCATCTTCATCCTATTGGGCCGTGGAAGAGGGCCCACATTAAGAAAATAAAATACTATACTGTTATAAAATAAACACGTCCAATATAATATGTATATATATATATTTATTTATTTATGAATAATGGAGAAATGCTGAAATAATTTATGGTAATTTATAAAGAATATTTTTCAAAAAGAAAAACAAAAAAAAAAACGTAGATATGAAACGGGAAAACGCAGTAAATTACTAAGTTATCAAGATTAAATAAATAAATATATATATATATAAAGCAAAAGCAAATAAATTATTTAAAAAATAATTGTACAGCAGTATATGAGCAGTAAAATGTATACAAATTGAAAAAAAAACATTCAGATAAACAATCAACATGGAACGAAGCTGAATAACAGACAAGCCGCATTCCATAGTTCAACCCCTGACCTGAAATTTCATTGGTTAGGAATGCGTAAAAAGAATGTCCACTACGTCAACAACAGAAGAAAGAATAAAACAAAAAATTTATAAAATAATTGATAAATGACAAGGAGGGTTACGCGTAGATAATAGCGTACCACTTTAGTTTCATATTTTCCTTAACAAAAACAATCTTTAGGCTTGCTTTTCACATTTCGATAAAAGTAACGTAACAAAAACTTACACTACTCGCACTTTTCTTCCGGTATCATTTTTGTAATCATTAATATTGAGGTAAAAACCAGTTTCCTCGGGAAATCATAGTGAAAGTAACAGCTACATAACAAAAACTGTGGATAAATCAGTGAAGAAAAACGGTTTCATTATAATTATAAAGAAAGCAACGCTACAGTGACAAACAAATGTGGGTCATTGTACTCTGATATAACACAAACATGAAAATTCATCAGTCAATGCAATATATACAAACATATTACAAGGTATAGATAAAAGATAAAATATTTAAGTCCTGTTCAGAAACAATTAATGCATAAATAGGGCAATAAATTATTTATCCTTTTTTTTTTCTTTTCATTAACAGCGTATTTTTTTTATGTTTAGCGCTTCGTAGAAATCTCATTCCATTAAAAGGTATATATGGGAGATAAAAATCTGATATGGACACTACATAACTTCCTTGTAGTAGGTATGCCTGTTAAATTACATATATACACCTTTTTTTAAATGAAAAGTACATAAAATTTTATTTCATATTTTCTTTTCTTTTTTTTTTTTTTTAATATATCGTAAAAACATTTTTACAATCAGAAGTTAATAATTATTAATAAACCACTATATAAAATAGAAAAAAGTTAAAAAAATAAAAAGAGATAAAATCTGATTCGAAGGGTTCCTTCCCCTTGTAAAATCCAACCTTTTGTTAATTAAAATTTTATTTGGCTATAACTTTGGAACCAATGAAAATAAGTGCATATTATGACATATCGTAGAGAAACTCTCAATGAGAGTTTTTTACTTTATTTTAGGCGTTTTTTGACACTTTTGGTCCAGTAGATTGTAACCAAAAGAGGAGGTACACAACCAGATGTTACAACAATCCTAAATCCAAAATTTCAACATTCTACGGCTAATCCTTTTTTGAGTTATGCGAGATACATATGTATGTACAGACTTCACGCCGAAACTAGTAAAAATAGATTCAGGGATGGCCAAAACGGATGTATCCACTGAAATTTATCGCGATTACAATACTTCCTTTACTTCGTACAAAAGTTAAAAAAAAAAATAAAGTGGAGGATGTTTTTAAATTACACTTCTAATGGAATTCCATACATGGTTTCTAATGAAGCTGAAATCTCTGTGAAACTGCTAAAAGTACAGAAAATAAGAAAAAAATAACAAGCAATAAGTGAATGAAAAAATTATTTTTAAAGAAGTAATTCGCTACTAAATTATTTATTAACACTATAATAAAATAAAACCAGTGAGAGAGAGGTTTTATCTGAATTTGTTTTTACGGAGGATTATATAAAAGAGGAGGAGCTGAGAAACCTCAGAGTTGGAAAGTTTTCCAGAAACTATAAAATATATGGGTCCTGACGGAAAGAGGTTTTTGCTGAGTTTTGTGGCTAGCATGGAGACTCAAGAAAATTCCTGAGGACTGGGACGTCTCCATAATAATACCTATTTTTAAGAAAGGGAGACCATAGGGATTGCAAGAATCATATAAGTATATCTTTGTTAAGCGTACCAGGAAAACTTTATGCAACAATACTCCGTGTAAATCTTCAGATATTAAGTGATGAACTTGAAAAACCACAGTGTGGTTTCAGAACCGGAAGAAGTACTCAGGATGCGATTTTCATGCTCCAACAAATAATAGATAAACATTTAATAAGGAGGTTGTTTTGATTTGATTTGTTGATAGTTGTGATTTGGTGAAGGCGTTTGACGGAATGCCATAGAGGGTGTTGTGGACTGAATTGGGAGAAACGGAAGGTTCCCAAACATCTGATCAATGCAAAGTAACAAGTTTGTATTCTAAAATATTGTAATTACGTTAGGGTGGGAAATGCAGAAGCACCACGCTTTTTTTTTATACCCTCTAGTGTCGGACAGTGTAAAAAATTGTCTGACATAATTATCCTAAAGGATTGCATGCGCAGAGAAAGAAGATCTTGAATGGGATACTGGAGAATGGAACTAGCGTATATCTAAGATTAGTATATACGACATCGATTGCAAAATTTGAAGAAAACTTGGAATTTAACCTAACAGTCTGGAAAGAGGATTTGGAAAAAAGAAATATGAAGATATACACTGAAAAAACCAAAGTTTTCTTATTTAATAATCGAAGACAAAAATATTAATCTGAATGGATGACAGTCGGGGTCTCGACGGATCTGAAAGACTCGAGTTGAGTCTTTCAGATATCTGGGTTCTGCTATTAGTACTAATGGTAGATAGGAGGAGGAAAGAAGTTCTAGAATGTATCCGGGGATAAGATATTTTTCACTTTAGAGGGAATTACGCAACATGAAAGACGTAGTAAGTGTAACCACTAAAATGGTTGTATTTAAGTCTACATATACGTTCCTATGCATACGCATACGTTGGCGAAACATGGACGCTGAATGAGATTAGTGGAAGTCGGCTGCAGGCGTAAGAAATGAGGTTTCTGAGAAAAATGATAGGCAAGACTAGACAAGACGTGTACGAAACCAAAATATTCGAGCAGTTTTAGACAGTAAACAATAAGAATAGTTGAAGAGGTTTTCAAATGAGATTTTTTGGATATGTGTTGCCCAGAAGAGGTGACAGATTGCCGAAGAAAGTTTACAAATGATGAGTTAAAGGAAAAAGAAGGAGGAGAAGCCAAGCAAGAATCAACGTCTTTCTTTACTGTATATTGATGTAAACGTGTATGCGCATATACGTAAGTATACAGAAAGAGAGGAAGATAAAAAGAAAGAAAAGTGTTCTGGGACTCGCCGACGGATCGTTTTTTCTCCCACCGCTTATTCTATATATATTACACGCATATATATATATATATATAAATTCTCGCTCCATGTCTTTCTCTCCTATATATATAGATGGTCAGCGTCTCGTGACGATTTATGATTACGAGTCAGCTGTTGTTTTCTCCAAGCAAAAGTCTGCCAAAAGTTTTCACTTCAAAAAACTGATTGTCAAGCTAAGAAGAATTTTCAAATGAAAAATAAATCTTTTGTAGTATCATTCATTAACCAAAACTGAGTCAATAGCAACGCAACATAGACAATGGCGAAGTCAGGAAAACAAATGACAAAAATTTGTAATATTTAATGTTAAAAAAATAACTAAAATTTTATCATCATAATATTACTCATAATTAATCGATTTGGTACGACAATAAAGCGTAGACAAAAAAAAAATATTTTAAAGAGATAAAAAGATATATTAAATACATCAAACAGATCATGGGAATGATAAATAAATAATTGAGGACGAGAGTAGAAAGCGTAGTAGTAAAAAATAATTTCTGAAATTGTTAAAAAGTGTTACTCAAGGATCTCCAAGTATCGATCTCAAGAAGTCATGCAAAATTTCCTAATAGGAAATTTAACACACCATTCACAAATGTTATTTTCAGCACCTACTCTAATTTTGAATTTATTTCTACTTAATAAGAAAAAAAAAAATATATATATAACGATGGAAACTAATTCTAAATTTGTACAATCAACACAGAAACGCATGTAAATTTTAAAGAAGTTAACAAATTCTAATAATACAAGAATTTAATATTCACATCACGTAAAAGTTTAGCGGTACAGTAATTTATGGCATTTTCTGTACTATAAATTTGCATGTTTGAAACAGAAATATACGGATTAATCCGAGCATGAAATTAAAGTGCTATAATAATAGTACGACACCGACAACTACGAACACTGCATGCAAAAATTACTAAGCAAATAAAACTGAATCAACAAGTACTTTCTCTCCATTGAAGTACAGATATATCAGTAGTTTTCTTTTTCATTTTAATAGCTAGCCAAATATAAATCTCATGATCTATTATACTATTAAATATATATATATATATATATAAATGTACAACCAAACTGAAAATTAAATTAACAGACATGTTAACCTAAATAATAATTACACGTGCACTAAGAAATTTCCTAATTAACTTCACACAGTTATATCCAAAATATTAGTAAGAACATTTTGTTAAATTACGAAAACACTTAATTAAAAAAAAAAAAATCAATTTTTACAAAATTACATCCTATTACTGCGTGAAGTGTTAACAACCGTTATTAATCCAATTCGGTTGTATAAATTTTTTTTCTGTTTAACCTCCGGAACCACCGTTAAAGTATATCTTCAGAAGATGAGATGAATGAATTGTATCGTGTGTGAAAAATGCCATGCCTGTCCGGGATTCGAACCCGGAACCTCCGGATGAAAAACTGAGACGCTACCACTCGCGCCACAGAGGCCGGCTGGGCTGTGTAATTGGGTACACATCAAGCACACCTGAACTCGTCATCGCAGATCAGTTGATCTTGAAGACGACAATTCTAAGGTTCAAATCCTAGTAAAGACAAGTCACTTTTATACGGATTTGAATACTAGATCGTGGATATCGGTGTTCTTTGGTGGTTGGATTTCAATTAACCACAGATCTCAGAAATGATCGATCTGAGACTATACAAGACTACAGTTTATTTACAATCATACACATCATTCATCCTCTGAAGTAATACCTTACGATGGTTCCGAAGGCTAAACGGAAAAAGAAAAAAAGGTTGTACACATCATATTTTAACAACTGTTATTATTAACCTGGCGTGAATCCGAGAATGACAGAAACTCTCTAGCACTCATTCCATAACATTTAATAAACCAAATGAACTGAAAAGTGGTTACCCGCTGTCAACATTGCGATTCGATATCAGCATGTCAATTCACCGAATTCTAATTAACATTTGCCTCTATAAAAAATTACTTTTTAATTTTTTTATCACCGCCGTCTGGGTGTACAATAAACAGCATTAGTCTCAGAAAAAAAAAATCAAAATCAAATTTTTATTATCTATTCCACCTCAATCTTTTATACTCTTGCTACCTTGTAAAAGTCTGGAATATAGGAAAGAAAGTAAAAAATGAACGCACCTCTTTCTATTGTGAAATAGTTCGGAGTACACACACACACAGCTAAAATTCAGCAAAAAAGGTAAGTGTTTAGTGGAGAGGGGGCAGATACTTTATTTTAAATTAATAAAAATCATTCCAAAAAGTTCATCTGCATTTTTTCAGAAAAGAATTACTTTTAAGCTTTGCTACTTTAATCGCTACTTAAAATTTACTCCCGTCTTTAAATATTTATAAATAACTCCCCACCTAATACATGAAATATCGTCTTTTAGTTAAAAAGATAAACAGTGTCCATAAAGTCTTTGCACGATTACAAAAAAAACTATTACAGTTACAGCTGTATGGTTTATGGCAAAAGAAAGAAAAATTATCTTTAATTTTTTTTTAATATTGATCTGTTGCAGATTTGAAGCACAATGTGTGGTATCACGAATCGAAATCACTGATTACTGTGCAGTGAAGTTTTAGAAAGGAAAACAAATGTCCAACTTTTAATAACAAGAGTATCGATGCGCAGTAGACAAAGTTTAAGGAGAATGGAAATGTAGTCGAACTTCTGCGAACGGGACGGTTATCCGTTAATGAAGAGAAGCTTAAGGTTGTGCAGCAACCATTTCTAGATAGCCCTTCAAAATCTACCCGCCGTGCATCTCGAGATTCTCAACTTGAGATTCCCCCATCAACAATACACAAAATTTTACACAAGAAACTAAAATTAAACGCGTATAAAGGTTAGATATCGCAACATCTACAGCCAGATGACTGCCCTCGTCGTGCTGCCTTTTCAACCGAGATTTTTCAACAGATTGATAACGACAATGAGTACCTGCGGCGTGTGTTGTTTTTCAGACGAAGCTACTTCCACACCTCAGGAAAAGTAAAAGTCATAAAGTAAAAATATGGGCTCAGAAAATCCGTACTTCAGGGAAAAAATGAGAGTTTCCCTAAAGTGAATGGGTGGTGCGGTTTGATATACAACAGAATCATCGGCACCTTCTTTTTTATGAAGTAATTACATTTATATGGATATGCTGCAAACACTTTATATATTTGAACTAAATGATCTGCAACATAGAGTGATTTTATAGCAGGATGGCGCACCACCACATTGGGGATTACCAGTTCGAGATTTTCTGAATGAATAGTTTCATGGCAAATGGATTAGGCGCGACGTCCCACTCCCTGGATCCCACGATCACCAGAAATAACTCCCTTAGACTTTTCCCTTCGGATTTATGTTAAGGACATAGTCTATGCAACATCCATACCTGATCTGAACACATTGAGACGGAAAATAACTGAAGCTGTTGCTAGTGTTACCGAAAAAATGTCGACCAACACATGACATGAAATTGATTTTCGGTTGGACATTCTACGAGCGACAAATAAAAGGCGCACATGACATTAAAATGCGTTTAAAGGCATTAATTGACATGGTAAAAATAACTTGATAATTTTTTATTTCTTTTCCAAACCCCACAGCTGTAATTATATAAGTCAAGATGCACACATCCATACTACTGAATTTTCAATCTGTCGAAAACTAAATTGCGTAAACATTAAAATATTGAAATTTTTTGCTGACAGCGTTAGAGCAGTAATATTTTACTTTCCACTATATATTGGGTAAAAAAAAACTGAAATGTGAAAATATTTTTTTTAACCTTACTACATAAAACAGAACTTTTTTAACACATTTACGTCTAAATTCTATATTACATAAATACTACAAAAGAAAATTGCTTTTAAGATAGCCAACAATAGACTGAAATATTAATAAAGAATAGTTTATTAATTAGATATTTATTAATTAAAGAATTAAATCTGATTACAAGAACGAAATAGTTCTTAAAGCTCCAAAAATAACCAAGCATTCTTACATATCCAACTTACAAATCGTCCGTCCTGTGAACGGGGATAGATTGGAACTCAATTTACCAATTAACCTTCTTCTGAATTAAAAAAACACATTTTCAGTAAAATTTAGAAAAAATTCTACCATTTTTATAAAATCAGACTACAAAATGATCAAATCTGGTACTGCAAAAGGCGATTTTTGACCTCGTACGGTAAGCGTGTAGACTGAAATATTTCTTGGTTCCAGAAATGGATTCATTTACTAAATGCATATATCTACATTAGTATGTACGTGACCACAGACTAAAGAAACAGCGGAAAGGTTAAGGAAAACAAAGAGAAAGATGGAACGATTGATGTCGGGAATAAAAATAGAGCGACTAGAAAAAAATGAGATGAGAGGCATCAGGAAAACAAAGAGAAAGATGGAACGATTGATGTCGGGAATAAAAATAGAGCGACTAGAAAAAAAATGAGATGAGAGGCATCAGAAATGAGATTGGTTTCAGAGATATAAGAAAGACAATTCGTGCAAACAAATGGAAACAGGCGAGAATGTTCCATGACAGAGATGAGAAATTAACTAACTACAAGAATAATAAATCTGTGTTAAACAAAAGAAAGTTCCTTCCCGGATAACGTAGTAAGAAGCTGTAACGATATTGTAAATACTAAAAGAAAAACTGAAAGAAAAATTGAAACAGAAAAAGACGGAGAAACTTGCAAGAGTCCTAAACATTAGGAAAATGATCCTGAGACTAGAACGAAATACTTTTGTAATAAAAGGCTTTGAGTGCTCATCAAAACTTCAAAAAAGGCCGTTAAACCTGTAATTTTTTCTCTCTCTTTAACAGTCTGATTCAAGGCGATTTATATACTCTAAACAATCTCAAATAAGAAATCACATCGTAGTAAAATAATCATAAACATGTGGTCGCATAACGACGATCCAACAACGACCGATTGCAAAAATTTAACCGCATTTGGGGCCTGGTATTAGGCAGCGCAATTTTAAGCTGAAGTTAATAAAATTTCCATAAAAGAGACATTTAAATTAAAATAATTTTAATACGTCAAAAAAAAAATTATCGTTTAATTAGCCAGTCTCCGTGGCACGAGTGGTAGCGTCTCGGCCTTTCATCTGGAGGTCCCGAGTTTGAATCCCGGTCAGGCATAGCATTTTTCATACGCTGAAAAACTTCATATCCCACGTACAAGCTTTAAGCTTATGTGGCGATACAATCAAGAAAAAAAAATTCCCAACAGCTATGTAGAAAAACTGAATATCACACATACTTTTTTTATTTAAGTAAATAAAATTCGATATGCTATAAAAAATAATTTCTGATCAACGTTATGAGAGCACGAATATTCTTCAACTAAACTTATCACAATGGAAGAATAAAAAAAGGAAGATGTAGGCGTTATTAAGGTAAACTGGCACGCAAACACGTACCAACCAATCCACACGGCAAACAACATGGTACGCCGGAAATACTAAACATAGATGGAATAATAATAATAATATTATTTTATAATGTTCATAATAATTATATGTATCTTAAATGTTCACAACCTGTATTTTTTTGTAGCTAACATAAAAGTACATTAAATTACAATACCATGATAACAACATAAAACATTAAATACCTTAAATGTAAGCGTATATAAATGAAACATTATACTTAATTTTTTATTACCCAAGAAAAAACTCAAATTTTACGATTAACGGTGAACACATTATGAATAAATTAGATTTGAGGATTAATGTAATCAAGAATATATAGTAACAAGATCGAACAGTTCACCCTTCCCCTCATACTCACTCACTCACTCTCACTGTCTCTTTGTTTAGCTTCCGTAAGGTAGCTTAAGGTATTACTTCAGAGGATGAATGAGGATATGTATGAATATGAATGAAGCGTAGTCTTGTACAATCTCCGATCGACCACTCCTGAGAAGTGGGGTTAATTGAAACCAAACTACTACAGACACAGGTATCCACGGCGTAATATTCAAATCTGTATAAAAATAACCACCTTTACTAGGATTTTTTGAACTTTAGAACTCTCGGCTTCGGAATTAGCTGATTTATGATATCGCTTTAACCACTAGACCAGCCCGGTGCTCGGTATAACGGACTGAGTAAAGGATCCCTACCCGTTAAAAAAAAAGTAGTATAAAATATAATGGAAGGAATCTATAAAAGAGTTAAAAGAAACCCTTTTAAAAAAAGGTAACAGGTCCGTTTAACAATCATCTTCTGTAACCCTACCCACTAAAAAATCTAAACAGATGATCTTCCGTGAGAGAAATGTTACTGGAGACCCAGGTTAGGAATGCATGGGAACGAAAGAGCTCGGTCGATTGTTCTTATGCTCAACTGGAGTCTGCGCTGGCAGGTAAAGAAGAGAGAAGTATAACTACCCGGAGAAGACCAGTTGAAATTAGTTCTGCGAAATAAGTCTAAGCGAGACGTTGGGATGAGAGTTTTCGGGAAGAGTTCTGTGGAACGTCAGTCAGCAAGAGAATTTTGCAATGTCAGTGAAGGAGCGAATTTCTAATACAAGTTCAACGCGATTAAAAGTAACTTCATAAGTAATTCCAGTACACAACAAGAAGCGTTTTGATTAGTTACTCTTAATTATATAAGAGAAATGGATGATGTATTAAATTTCATTCATAAACTGTTAAGGAAGTTTTATTCGTCAACAGCAAAGGTATTTGCAGTAAAAGAACTTGATACTTGTCATATCTATTGTATTATTATCGTTAATGCAAGACCAGTGATTAAAAGTGTTAAGACTAGCGGTCATGCTGTCATTTGACAATGGGGCTGAATTCTGCTTTTCATTATTTATCTACCTGTGAGTAAATCCTGACGATTACTGTAAATTCTGTTTTGTATGTCATCACTGTTTATTATCACTGCTGTGGGCGTTGTGATTAGTATGATCAATATTTCTTTCTTACAGACATTTTTTATTATTATTATTGTTGTTTGCTAGTGTCTTTATTATTCTGATTGTTATTGTGATTACTATTTTTATTATTTGTTTTATTATTGTCGTTTACTATTATTATTAGTATTGCCATTATTATTATTGATTCGTCTTGTTTTACTTATGTTTTTAAATCAATAAATTGTAATTACATAAACATTTTAAATTATCAATCTCTCAACATCCTCCAATATTGAGCCGCGGAACAGGCGACAATATATAAACGATTACTTCCGTAAAAATAAAAAAAATCAATCATTTCGTGTTAATATAATTAAACCAATTAATCAACGTCTAGATATAAAGAACATACTATGGCAATCGCCCAAAAAGCAATTAATTAACGGGTGAAAAAAGAGTGAAGAGGGGGAAGGGAAGGGAAGAATGGATGAAATTCTAGCAGTGGACAAAAGAAAAGAGAGAAGAAAACTAGGGTAAAAAAAGGGAAGGAAAGGAGAATAGTATAAAGGGAATATAGATTGGTATTACTACAATATTATAAGAGAATAAGGGGAGAGAGAACTATTCATCGGAGGTGAATAACCGCCTTTCAGACTCCCCGAAAAACATTTATTTCCCTATTTTCCCTTTTGGACAGATACTTTCTCTTTCTCTTCCCCTATAAACTTTCCCTATAAACCAGAAAACAGCAGGGCGCTAATGCAGTAACGATGTCACTTTCTGCCACAAGAGCGATGACTAACTAAATGGAAATTCGACTGCAAGAAACACCCGAAAAGGACCAATCTATTTCAAAATCATTATTAATAACTATTGATAAAAAAAAATTCAACTGAATAATAATAGTTACATAAAAATAATAATGGAACAAACAACCTATCATTTACAGAAACATTTTACCCCATCAACATTATAGATATAATGGAAGAATAGCTTCAGCTCTGGGCGTACGGTACTATAATGGGCGAGTCGTTTTACACAATTAGCATTAATTAAAGAAAAAATCTACCTCTTAGTCTCTCTATTTTAGTTCCAACACGTTATTGTCCAACTGCCTTGTTAAACTTAGAAACCCACTAGCGATCCCAGCAGACGGGTCGGCAAATCCGTTATATAAGTGATAAGGAATTATCCTCAACTATACCTTCCAACTTATGGAACTCATAAAATTTAATCCATCAGGAAGTAGCGTCATATATTTATATTTAAATATGTGTAATGCAATAAGGTACATGCTGAGCGTAGGCGCCGATATGAAATAACTTCGGTACAATGTTAGAGACACGAATCTATTCTTTACGAAACGAAATGCGAAAACTGATTAAATTAAAAGAAAATATTTTTGGAATCTTACAACATGGGAAGAACAAGTTTAAGAAGCGAAATCTACTTGAAATCCCTCCTCCCCGAGGAAAAACCCCTGCTCTGTGAGCGGAGACTGCAGTAGCAAATTCTGTAAGACCTAGGCGTATTGGCAATCTTAATTTAACCTTCCAATAAAATACACAGAGGCGAGATTGAAACCGCTATGCAACATAGGTTTCAAATATAGGTTTATGATTGAATTGCAAATTCAACCATATTCAAACAATCAGATTCAAACATATTACAGTAGCGAATTATTATATTTAATTTGGAATATTTTATTCGTTGAACTGAATTGTGAATATCGTAAACAATTTGATAGACCGGGAAAAAATCTGCATAGTATGGTCAAAATTTGAAGAAGCAAATAAGATTTCAAAGACTTCAGAAACACAACCTTATTATTTTAAAGCTTGCTAACAAATGCAGGAAGACTCTTGAAACCCGTACAGTAATCTAATGAGTTTAAGCTTTTGCCAAGTACTATGTATGTATGTTTGATGGCAACCGGCACGTGACTTTAAACTTCGTATCTATATAGAAAATAACTCTGTATACCATCAAATTAAATGAGTTGAAATGAAACTGTTTTCAACAATTTTATTCTAATTAATTTTTATCATATATGCTTAAAGCTTGTGACAGTAATATAAAATGGCATTTTTTAGTGTATAGCAATTTTTTTAATATAAAATTTTCGCCAAGCCAGACCGGAATTCGAATCCGGAACTTACGGAGTATAAAACCATAAATCGAATCAAACCAAATGAACTTGTAATATAAGAATTATCTCCTAAATCACGGAAATATCGGCTAAGGTATTAATTTTCAAACGTTTTCGCCCACCGCTCACATTGAAAATCAAAATTATACTAGCGCCCCAAATATTTTTAAACTTACCAACCATTAAAAATAACTGTAATTGCTGTTTGTAAGATGCGCTCTTAAAAGTGGCAATTGAAATTATTGTTTTTAAATGTGGCATATCCTATTTCTGAACTGAAACTTAGATTTTAAATGAGAGCAATTAAAATGAATATTTAATCACATTTGAAAATATTTTTATTAAAATTGCTTTCAAAAAAATTACCACTGTATCTATATAGTTATATAATAACAATAGTGATAGCGTATTAAATATAACAATATAATAATTAAAACAAAGCTTTCGATTGAAAAATTACACGTACATTAATGTGAAGATGAATCTGATACGTTTAACGAGTTTGTTAATATCAGGCTGGAATTTACTTAATAACTGCCGTAACTCGCCGCTTCGGTAACATATAACCGTTTTCTCTTTTTGTGTAGTATCGTTGCTACAGCACTAAATCCACGTTCAGACAAATAAGATGGGAATAGTAGCAGAAATAGTTGAACAATCGACCATAATCGATCGCGCCTTCCTAGACTGCCTGAACGCCCCCAATTTTCTGTGGGCCTTCTACCGTCCCCCTGAAGGCCTCCAGCGCCCTCAGGGGGGCGTTATCGCCCACTTTGAGAACGAATGGGATAAGGAATTCTTAGAGGATTAAAACTGGAATAAAACAGAGGAACGAGCTGAACTGCCATAATTATCTACTTACTTAAGATTGTTTACTTGAAACATTATACATACAAATACATGCTTATTCTCTACCTCAGTCTTTATCTCTCTCTAAATATATATACTCGTATAATTTTCAAAAATATCAATAGGTTGGCTCGTGTCATGCGATAAACCCACAATTGTTGAGGTCTTTGGAATTTATTTACGTCATCAAATTTGGACCTTATTAAACAGATTTCTTTCCTCTATCAAAATTTTTGCGATATTCGCAAATCAGTTTAATAAAATAAATATTATTTATTTATTGCGTAATAAACTTACATAACATTTTAACTTACTCTAGATGAACTGTATTCAATAGCTAGTCAACAAACCTGCAAAAAAAAAGAAAAAGATAAGATTAATATTTAATACAAACGAACTTCAAATCCATATAATAAATAATATTAAATTTAAAAAGAGAAACACGACTTTGGAAAGAAAAAATCCATCATATGTCCACTTACGGTTATTGTTTTTTATTTGAGTTTTTTAAATTTAATTAAGGGTTGGTGCACAGCTATTCTTTTTGCTGTATAGTTTTATTAAAAATGGGCTATATCACATTTACCCCTATTTCATTCTTGGCTCTACTGCAAAAAAAGGATAAATTTACTGGAAAAAATATTATGAAGTAAAAGAATTAACGAACCGTTACAGTATTTTCACCTACATTTAACAGTACTCGTGGGCAGATAAGATACAATTGGAAAATCGCAGTTAAAGATCGATTACTTTTAACTTATAATTCACGCTTACGTTTTTCCGGCTCAAGATCCAATCAGTTATTTCTTTTCAGATATATGTGAACGTAAGTTTCGTGAAAACCTTTTCTTATACGCATAAGCAGAACTCGATGATCCAATCACCAAAAAAACCACACAACTCATCTTTCTTGTTTTATTTACAGTAAGAATTTCGTATAAAATAACAAAAATGTTGTAACATACAAAAAATATTGCTGTAAAAAAAAATGTTTTATCGATTACATTCTTTACAACAAATTTAAACATTTTTAAAAATAATTAAATGTTTAAAATACTGCCAGTCATCCGATAAAACGATAATAGTTATTAGTAATGAATCCAAATCAAGTTAAGAAATGTCCTAACAGTTTATTGTTTAAGTATAGACAGTGATTACAAATATACATAATATCTATAAGAAAAATTGGGTCTTTTCGTTATTCCCTCCCACCCCACTTATATATGGATTATTTTTAGCAAATGACCCAAAAATTTATAAATCCTATAAAATTTCACTACAAAGCAATAACTTAACTTTTTTTTTTTAACTTCCGGAACCACAGTTAAGTATCACATTAGAGGATGAAGATGAATGATGTGTAGCGTGTATGAAAATGCCATTCCTGACCGGGATTCAAACCCGGGACCTCCGGATGAAAGGCCGAGACGCTACCACTCGCGCCACGGAAGCCGGAACTTAACTATCACATGGAT